>VDFB02251810.1:0-218375 GCA_007258455.2 Sequoia sempervirens
TATTTCTTTCAAGTGTATCTTAATTGGACTGTAATTGAAAATTTAAAGTCACCTCTGCATTCTTCCCTGAGGTTTTGACGTTAGGAGAGTTAGTTCCGCACCTTAGCTTTCCTTACACTTTTAGTGCAAGTGTCAGTGGGGTTCCATCATCTAATGTTAATGTTGATGATGATCTTGGTCTTGATGATGACCCATATGATGCAATTGCAGATTAGTGAATTGGTTACTATTTGTATTATTTAAATGTTAAACAATGATTATCTATCATGACATTCAAGTTTGATCCTTTTGATATTGAAAACTGAATTTAAATTAGTATATTATATTTCAAAAATTGAAATTTGTCATAGTTTTGTTTAGCATATGCATTGGTATATGACATTATAAACTTAATTTTGTTTTTCTAGGTTGCATATATTTTATTATATTTTTGTACGAACATACCCAAAACATACCCAAACCCCACAAAAGATTATGTCGTACCCACATATCCGTACCTGTGCATGTACCCAATTCGACAACTTACCTTTTTATCAAACTTGAATATATAAAAAATCCACTTTACTAAATTTTATTGTACCTTCTTTACTCTCTCATGCTCTAGTTGGTTCAATTCTCATGACTTCCACAAAGTTGTAACCAAGATGAAACACTTCATAATCTTCCACTTTTGCAATTGAAAAAACCCTCTATGGGAGATGGTTTCATCCTCAAAGCAAGATTGTAAATCCTAAACCCCTTCAACATTTGGCTCTAAATCTCTATTTCCACCTAACAAGAATTCTTCTTTAGTGTCCAAATTTAATGTCACTTCAAACAAAGCTATCTCTTCACTAACTTCCTAGCTCTTCAAATCTATTATATACTTCTAACCTTTATTTTTAATAAAGAACAAATTCTTTTTCCAGCTATGGTCAAATTTGATTGCTATCAGCTAGCACCATCCCAATAATGCTTCATAAGCCTTCTTCATCAAAGAGATGACCACAAATTTAAAATTAAGGGTTGGGTGCCGATAATTACCTTCTATGCCGTGAGGACTCCCACTACCTTTATATCATACTGATATGCTCCTACCAATGGAAAGGTTGGTGACCAAATAGTGAGCTTCACAAGACTTCCCCAAGTCTCTTTGGGAAGATCATTCATGCCAAATCTACCATCAACAATGGTATTTGTCAGTTCACCTCCTAGCATCTCCATATGCACAACTGCAGGTCATCTAACTAGGTTCCTCATAAGAAGCATAAGGTCAATCACTTGATCACATGATACAAAGGGTTCCACAATGGGTTCCTTGTTTTGATTCATATTCTTCCCCTCACCTGACGATGTTCCATCTAACACTAGGTGTGCACATTAGTACTCCATGTCTAGACCAAAGTTTTGTACATTTGTAGTTACAACATCCTTCAATTCTAGAATACTATGCAATAAATCTATTACTTTTAAAGGTACAGTGGACTACAAGAATTGACTTACAATAGCCTTATCCAAATTGAGCTTGATTGTTGCTGCATTTGCATGTGATTGCCACCTTTCTTTAATCACTTCCCTCCCAACTTACAATCATACTTCAACCAATCTTTGCGTCTTTGTGGTTGGGTCCAAGTATTCAACTATTAGCTTTCTTGTTGCATTTGCATGTGATTGCTGCTTTTCTTTAATCACTTCCCTTCCAACTTCCATTCTTACTTCAACCAATCTTTGCATCTTTGTAGTTGGGTCCAAGTATTCAGCTATTTTTGTTTTTGAAGATATGTCATTACCTCATTTACAAAAACTATGTGAATCATATGATGTTGGCTTGTTTTGGACAATCACCATTACCATGGTCCCCAAGTCCACACCATTAAAGAAGAAATCCTCTAGTAATTTGACTAATAGAGCAATCTCTTACAAAATGACCCCACTTATCACACTTCTGACATTGTATAATTGGTCGACCTTGGCAACCATAGTTGAACTAACTTCTACTTACACCCCATGTTCAAGCCTCTATTATATCTTTGGTTTTAGTACACACCCGGGGTCACACTTGCGGGTGTCCTAGGAGATGCATCATTATTCCTCTGCTTTATTGGGGTGGTAGAGAAGTACTTGGGCACTCTTATTCCTTAAAATATACATGCAATCCTTGGCTATGTGGCTTTTGACTTGCCATACTTCACAAAACATCCTTCGACCAACTTTTGCTTACACCCCATGTTCAAGCCTCTATTGTATCTTTGGTTTTAGTACCTACCAAGTGTCACACTTGCAAGTGTGCTAGGAGATGCATCATTATTCTTCTTCTTTATTGCGGTAGTAGAGAAGTACTTGGGCGCTCTTATTCCTTAAAATATACATGCAATCCTTGACTATGTTGCTTGCGACTTGGTATACTTCACAAAACATCCTCTTCAAAGAATTGACCTTGATATGACCTTTGTTTTGGATTCTATGCGCCAAAGGCCTCTTCCTTCTCTAGTGCCATTATTTATCTCTTTCACCATCCTAGACATATCTCTTCAAAGAGTTGAATGGTTCTTGCTTCAATATTATTTAAATCAAAACCGTCATCTTCACTCCTTTTAGAACATGAGGATATCTTGTTTTCACTTTCAATATCCATTGCACAGTTATATGCATCCTCATAAGATGAAGGTGGAGCTACCTTCATTTTTCTTTATAAATAGTGTGTCAATCCTTCAATGAACCACTTCTTCAACACATTAGTTGGTTCTTTTTTGAGTCTACTCAATAATTCACACATTCTCATGTTTACCCTATCAAACATTATAAATCTCTATGGCAAGCTCATTGTTAGCCCATTGTTAGCCCTTAGGAGTTTAAATTTGTTTTCAAATTCCTTCCTAAGTTTTTCCCATGTGGCTTTCTTAAGATCTAGGATATTCATATAGCAATCAATCGCCACTACTTGAAGTGTGGATAGAAAGCATCTCAACTAGCGTCACTAGTCTATTATCACATTGGAAGTCCAAATAGTAATACACATTCTACAATAGTAGACAAAATCTTCACCATTCCAATGAGTTTAGGCAATTTTTGTCTTTCCACACTTGAACTAGTTGGTGGAATCACCATTGTTGGTTTTCCTTGATGCAATTGTAGTGACCAAAACCTCCCCCTCAAGAATTTTTTATCTGGACATTGTCTACTTTTGCTTTATGCCACTTAACCGATTAATGTAGAGTAAACAGAATATAGTACAGCAATAGTAAACCATTTTGATTACATAGAAAATGAACATAATATATCTATTGTATGCTCATTCATCATATAGGCAATAAGTATAACATATAGAATGTGTGACGTACCCCACTACAAGTGAAAACATGAATTATATAGCTGACCGATGTTGGTTAAGAATGCCAACCGTCGACAACTACCCAGTAACAACCGACTAACTGTCGAGGACTAATTTCCAATTACAACATCTAATAATTATTTACTTTTGCTGATTACAAAGTCAATTATTTATTGCATTTGGCCAAATACATAAGCCTCCTCAAAAAGAAGTCGTCTTCCAAATGACTGGCAAACAAAATTGGAAGACAACCTTACAATATACTAACTAGTGAGAAGATGGGTGAGAAGACGTCCCTGGAGCTAGGTGGACAGAGGAGGTTGGACTAGACATTCAGGCACTGAGCTAGCGAAGCCGATAGAATTCCTCTGTCCTCGGCTTAAGGTGATAAGCTGCTCTCAATTACTTCTCCCTAGCTACCTTTACCATGTGCGCAACTTCTTTCAATTGATGTTTGATCTCCTCAATATCCTTATCTTTGGCTTCCATCTGAGTTGTCATCTCCACCTCTTTGGCCTAAATCTGGTTGGTCTTTTCCTTCAATTCCATGTCTTTGGCAGCCACTTTTGCTCTTTCAGTCTCTGTGAGTTGCGTTTGCTGCTCCAATTGACTCTAAAAATGTTGATTAAGGGCATCTTCTTCCTCATGTACCCTCTAGGAAATAGATACAGCCTCATCAATTTTGCTGCTAAGCTGAAAGATTAGATGCCTCCCGCTGCTTCTGCTTATAAAACAACTCTCTATATGCCTTTTCCATGCCAAAAAGAGTAGATATTAATTTCCCATCTCTCCCTTGGAACGTAGGCCTATTAGGGTACCATGCCGCCAACATCTTTGTAGTTTCAATCTCTAGCCAACCTCTCGATATAAAAAGACTAGTGAACTCCCTCTCATAGCTGGTCTGCATAAATGTTAGAATTCGTTGGGCTTCCTACCATGCCAATGGAGAATGGTTGAGGTCCAATTGATTAGAAATGTCAACAACTTTCTGTATGATTGCAGCTATACGCTCCAAACTCTGAATGTATCTTTGAATAGTACCCATTGGATTTGTCCTGTTTGGTTTGGGGATCTCAATGATTATCCCCTCCAAATCACTGGATTCGTCGTCTATAGGAGAAGGGGTTGCAGTCATGGGTAGTGTAGGAGTGGCGTCTACCACATTGGCAACTAGTGGGGTGATTGCCAATGGTTGTGGTGTCAATGTTGGCTCCTCTTCACTTTCCTCTATTTTCCCTATCTTTGTAGGGGTAATCATTTGTGTAGTGGTCGGCAGTGTGGTGATAGGTTGTGTACTCTCCCCTATGGATGGCACAACTCCGAGCTGCTCGGTAGCCATCTCTATATCTTGTGGTGAATCCAGGGGAGAAAAATCTTGAACACGAATGGGAGTGCCAAGAAGTTCAAGCCAACTGTCAATTTGGGGTGTCTCTACTAGTCACTCCTCTCTTGTGGCTCCTATAGGTGAGGCTATAGGAGTGGTGGTTTGAGTCTCCTCGGCTGCTACTGCCGATGCCACTAGAACTAAGGCCCGAGTCTCAGTATCCGTAGATACTACTTTGGCTACACGTGTTTCTAAGTGCAGAGTGGTAGTCGTAGATGAGGATATGGCAATCTATTCATGTTCCTCATTGCTTCCTTCATCTTCCTCGGCTATTACTTTTTGTTTCCTTTTTCTTTTCCTTGATTTTAATTCTTCCCCTTGTGTATCCAGTGTGGTCCATCATAATACTGTTGGCCATGAACCGTCATAGTCAATGGTTGGCTAAAATTTACCTAATTTGGTGGCAGGCACTTGGGTATACATGGCGTCTAAGAACAAGGCAATCGTGTGTTGGGTCATGTAGAATGCCTTGTGTCTGCATGCTAAAAATTCCCTTATTCTTTCTAACAAGTATTAGGCCCATTTGTAGATTTTCCCTATGCTTAGCCCGATCATATAATCCACCATCCATATAGCTATGTCTGATGCTCGGCTGGACCCTGTCAGTTTGCATTTGATCAGGTTTATGAAGCATTTCCACTCTGCATTAGCCAACATTTTTTTGCGCAGTCCCCTATTACTTGCATTCCAGATGGTGTCTTTTTCCTTCTGAGTTAAATCTTGCCAGAATTTTTTTTTAATAACAGCCTCTTTGTTTTGGGCCCATTTTTGCTGTAGGTTTGGCTATTGTTGTTCTAGAGGATGGTATCCCAAAAAACCTTCTAAAATTGTTTGGCCGGAACGATACAAAGACTGTGCAACCCATGTATTCTACCACACTTCTATGTGTATGTTGATTATAATTCATTACCATTGATTTCAAATAGGGTTCAAAGTCTCGTGAATTAAAAAAGAGAAATTGTGTAGCCTTATCTACCTGAGCGTGTTGCAATGCAAGTTTCGGATGGTCACCGGCAATGTCCTGCCAGCATGCTCTGCACTCACTCCCCATGAGACTTTCCCATGTTAGAGAGTCAGCATTCACATTCTCATTCTTTCCTTTATTTGCTTTCCTCGACCTTGCTGAGATCTTTGGTCTGTACATTGCTCTTTTCCCCTTGCTGCTACCGCTAGCATCCATCTTTTTTGAACTTTGAAGTTGTTGAATTGTGTAGTATTTATTCTGTAGATGAAATGGCCCGATAAATGGTACAGAGTATTTTACCTTTTCCAACCGTACCGTATAAAATGGTTGTCGTACTTTGTTATTTTCTGGAGTGAATCGTACGGTGGTTGCAAGAGGTAGTATAGTTGTCCTCCATACAGGCGAGAAAAGTTTCAGAGGTCTACTCGACCATATGGTGATGCCGTGAGTTTTAACTTTTGCTATCTATACTAAATCTCATTTGTTCCTTCTCCATATTGTCAAGCCTGCTAGGAGTCGTAGGGGATGTAGTCGTACCTTGTTGCTACATCATATGTTACTGCCATCTTAATTGCCCTTGGTTTGTCGTACCATGCAAGGGTGTATCCTCAACTGTACCTTCCTCTGTACCGTCTGTTGAATGAGGGTTCTTCTCTGTACTGTGTGGTCCTCCCCTTGTTGTACAATGTCCCTTGTTTGCCTACGTTGTATGGTACTCAACCTGCTTTGGTCGTACATTGTGCTCACCCTATGCCTTTGCTCCTCTGTACGATTTTGTTGGGGAGTGATTTATATTTTCACCATTTAATGTTTTTTTAATTTTTTCACTCTAATTTTTCTCCTTCTCAGTATTTTAATGATTGTCGTTTGAATTATTTTAATATTTTTTTTACTTTTTCCATATTTTCTCTCTTTAATATATATATATATTTTTTAATTTAGAATTTTAAATTTTTGCTCTTTTGGATTTTTTGACCTTTACCAATTTTCAACTCCAACGATTATTTTATTTTTTTCTTTTTATTCTTTTCATTTTCTTTGTCATTTTATTTTATTTTCTGGCCATTTATTTCCTCAAGTCTTCTTACTTTCACCTCTAATGCTTACCGCCACATACAAGCAAAATGGGGTCTTTTATAACAATCATTTTCACATATCCTCAAATACTCTAAATAAAAAAAAATTGGCTACAAGAAGAGGGGTCCAATGCCTTTATAATTGTCATCAACATATTGCCCTCCGTATTTTTGATACCATTTTACATTCTCTCCTTCAACTGTCGGTGTACCCGTTGGATTAGGTATTACTTGCCACAATCCATTCGAGGTCGGCAATGGAGGGAACTCGAGATTATGTTCGATGGTGTATTTGATTACCTCTTCATTTTGTCTCATTTGCTTGGCAATGAACATATCCTCCGCCATTATTATGGCCCTAATGCAAGGTCCTTCCTCTAGATATTCATCTAAGTCAACTTCGTATTCGACCTCTTGTTTCTTACTTTCATTCTTGGCTTCTTTGTCAAGTTCGTAGGCCATGTACCCTCTTCTTTCTCCTTTGTAAGGTGCATATAATTTCCAATGGCCCCATACTCTCCTCCATAGTGTAGGTGTTCCAAACAAAGCATTTGTCAAATGTTTGTGAATTCTTGGTATTGTGATTCCTTCTACTGGTTTCTTGATCAGTCTCTCCTCGGTTTTTTGGTCTCCTCCCACTGTCCAATCATCTACTACTGCAAACTAGTTCCCAATTATTACCCAGTCCTCTTCTTCCATGGCCCTGTTTTTGCTTATTGTCAATTCCTCTTTTGTTGCATATCCCAACATATTTATTTCGATCAATGCTTCCTTTCTTTCCTAGTACAGTTTTAGCTTTGATTCATTGATTGAGTCTTGTAGCAGGATCCCATTTAAATTTACAAGTTTAATTGCTCCATTCTCACCAACTTCTTTGATTTTAAAGGGTCCTAAACACCTTACCTTGAATTTACCAAGCTTGATTCTGTTGCAGCCATTATATTTTAAAATTAACTGGCCAAGTTGGAATTTCATTCAACGTAGGTGCTTGTCATGCCAATACTTCCTCCTTTTCTGCATCACCTCTGTGGCCCATTGTGCTAATACTCTGGCCTCTACCCATTTTGTCAAGTATTGGTGACTACTACAATAGATTGGCATCGGTGCAATTGGTTGACTTTGAGTGGCCCGCTGAAATCTAGCCCCCACCTTTCAAAGAACTCCTGCGGCTATCATAGGAACAGAGGCATGTAATCTCGCTTGAGAGGTTTGCTGACCCTCTGGCATGTATCACATCCTACTACCCACTCTTAGGCATTTGTATGTACTGTTGGCCACCATAACCCTGCCAAGAGAACTTTTTGAGCTATGCCATCCAATCCCATGTGTCCTCCACGAAGACCTTCAAGTGCTTCCTTGAGTACTCCTGGAATTTCTTCTTGCATAACGCATCGTCTTAACACATGGTTAGGCCCCATTTTATACAATAGACCATTGATAAGATGAAAGGTTTTACTCTTTAGTGCTAGCTTTCACCTTTGTCCTAATGGCATCTTCTTCAAAAAGGTGGATGTGGATAGATACTCTTTGATGTTCTCGTACCATGGTGGTAGCGCTACGATCTGGAACAAATGAGCATCAAGGAAATCTTCGTTCACTCCCTCGGGTGGTTCACCAAACTGAATTCTTAACAACTGGTCGATGATAACATGGCTCTTTCCCGGGCGAACAATTATGGTGAATGTAAATTCTTGTAACAGCAAGAGCCACCTACTTACTCGTCCTCGAATGATGGGCTTGTTCACCAAGTACATGAGAGCCTAATGGTCCACATAAAAGGTGAACAAAGTTGCCAACAAATAGTTTCTAAACTTTTGGACTGAGTACACCATCCCCAATGCTTCTCGTTCCATCGTACTATAATTCTTTTCTGCTTTTGATAGCAACCAGTTGGCGAAGAATATTGGATGGTCCAACCCCTGGGTCCCTACTTGAGCCAATGTTGCTCCAATTGCATAGTTAGATGTGTCCACATGTACATGGAACTCCTTACTCCAGTCTAGGTACACAAGGATCAGCGAGCTTATTAACTGTAACCTATGTTACCGGATTCGCCTCTGGAACCGCTGGATCCTGGTTCGGATCCTGGGCCAATTCGCCTAGGAGTTCAACCAAGATCCTTCATTTTTGGTTCGGATTCGCCTAGGCAGAACCCAAGAGAACCCGGGAAAAACCCAAACCGAACCCAGGAGAACCAAGACAAAACCCGCGTGCTTAGGTGTCCAAAAAGTGTTTTTTGAGCATTCTTTTAATGTTTTATGGAGTTTGATTTTGACCCACACCCAAGGGAACCCTTAAAGTTTTGACTTTGACCCACACCCAAAGGAACCCTTAAACTGATCTCTAAATCACTCTAAACACCTAAACTACCTCATTCTTATTCATTGGTTTTGCAAACAACCATTTTCATTCCAAGAGGTTGAGCTTTCATTTTTGCTTGTTAAATTGACAAAAAGAGTTGAAGATTGATTATTGAAGCTTCTACAAATGATTGCATTGCCATTCCTACAGATTTGCAAGTGTTCATTGGCTGCCACAAAGATTGTTGAAGGATATTTTTGCAAAGAGGTAAGTTTTTCTCTCTTTTTTTGAGTTTTTTCGTCCACTTTTTTGTTTTATAAACATGAAACTTTGTTTTGTTTAATTTTATGATTTATCTATGTTTTTCCATTCTTCTATGAATGTATAAAAGATTCAAAAGAGCTAGGTTTTATAAATCAATATTTTGTTTTCAAGTTTTTTGTTTTTGTTTTGAAATTTCAAATTTTGAATGTGTTGTTTGCAAAAAAATTTGCCATAGGAATCGCAATGTCAATTGGTTCTACCTCCAGTTCTGCAACTAAATCAAAGTTCAAAACAGATCCAAATTCTAAAGCATGTTGGAAATGACAAAACCGGTTCCCATGGATGCAATGTGGGTGTGAAAGCATGATGATGTGTTTTATTTACACATTATGGAGCAAGAAGCAATAGATGCACAGGAAGCCCAAAAAGGAAATCACCCTTTATTAAAAAAAAAATCAAAGGGAATGCAGCCCCCATCTAATCCCAATATTGTGGTAGAAGACCACCCATTTATTGCCACTCCGGATTCTCAAGTTCAAAGTGCACAACATATTGCAAACAAAAGAACAAAGGGGCCTTTGGAACTTGCATTTCAAAATGAGAGTAGAGCCATTGCCGACCAAAATGTAGCAAGATGCATATATGCCAATGGAATAGCTTATAATGTTGTTCATTCTCCATATTGGAAAGAGTTGTTGAGAATAGTTAATGAAGCTCCAAAAGGGTACAAGGGCCCGGGTTATGAGAAGGTGTGTGGCACCTTATTTGAAAAGGAGGTTGCGTTGGTTGAAGATTCATTGAAGCCCATAAGGGATTCATGGGTTGAGACAAGTGTGTCCATTGTTTCGGATGGTTGGAAGGACTCAAAAAATCGGCCTTTGATCAATGTCATAGCGATGCTCCCTAAAGGGGCAATGTTTTTGAAAGCTGTGGATTGTGAGGGGCAAGTAAAAGATGGACAATTTATTGCTAATATTCTCATTGCAGCCATTGAGGAAGTGGGACCCTGCAACGTTGTTCAAGTTGTAACGAACAATGCCAAGAATTGTAGAGCTACAAGGTTGTTGGTTGAGGAAAGATATTCACATATCTTTTGGACACCTTGTGCGGTCCATTCACTCAATCTTATGCTGCAAAAGATTGGGAATAAAATTGCATGGATCAAAGAATTGTATGTAGAGGCTAAGGACATTCAGATGTTCATCACCAACCACCACTTATCTCAAGGGATCTTTAGATCATTTTCAAAATTGGAGCTATTGAAGGTAAGTGAAGTAATATTTACATTTTCATAATTTGATTGTGTATTCTAATTTAAATTCTTCTTTAAAGTTTATTTTAAAATTTTAATTATTTTTTTAATTTGCAATAGGTTGCAGAGACCCGCTTTGCCTCTAACACAATCATCTTGAGACGACTTGTGAAAGTTAGAGAAACACTTTCTAGCATGGTGATTACCAACAATTGGTTTATATGGAGGCAAAGCAGCACTGAAAGAGCAACAAAACTGAAGAACATGATATTAGATGACTCGTGGTGGGATCGTGTGGAGTATCTCCTTAGTTTCACCGAGCCCATTTTGAGTGTGATTTGCTATACTGACATGGACAAGCCATGCATTGGAGAGATATATGATGGTATAGACTCAATGCTTGAGAAGATCAAGTGCACCATAAATGCGAAAGAGCAAGAACCTGAAGAGACTTTCTTCAAACAAGTGCAAACAATTGTTGAAGAAAGATGGAACAAAATGACAACTCCATTACACCTTCTTGCCTTTGCATTGACTCCAAAATACTACAGTAGTTAGATTCTTTCAATGCCAGGAAGGCTTCCTCCATATAGAGATTTTGAAGTGGCTTAAGGGTACAAGGCATCATTCATGAGACTCTTCCCTGATCCTGAATTGTGAGGTGTAGTGACGAATGAGTTCATTGATTTTGTGCACTCAAATGGTCTAGGTGTTGATGCTCTTTGTGATAGGTTCTTAAAGGATGCTCACAGTTGGTGGTGCTTCCATGGACAATACTTCCAACATTTGCGGCCCCTTGCAATCAAAATTTTATCACAAGTTTAATAAATTTTCACATTTTAGTTTTAAAAGTTTCATAATTTCATTTATAATTTATAATTTTTTAAATTTTTATAATATATAACTTTAATTGTTTACTTTGTCTTCATAGGTTGCTAGTTCATCTGCATATGAGAGGAATTGGAGCACATATTCTTTCATCCACTCAGTAAAGCACAATAAATTGCTCTCAAAAAGAGTGGAGAACTTAGTATATGTGCATTCTGACTTGCATCTCCTTTCACACAAACAACGTGACTACAAGGGGAGACGAAGTTGTGGGACATAGAGCCAGAGCATACTGACTTGGATGCTTCCACTTCCCACCATATTGCATATGAGGAGTTCGATATGCAGCAGCAGCATGGGCACAATAGTAGTGCTAGTGACGGTGCCATTGGCACTACTTGTGATTCATCTGGTTTTCCTACTTCATCTAATGTCAATGTTGACATTGATATTGATGATTTAGAGAATCCATATGATGATTAAAACTTTAAAAGTGTTGTAATATTGAACTTGAAGTTCGAACGATGAATATTTATCATGCATGTTTTAAATGACATTCATGTTTATGGTGGTTTTGTTGTTTATATGATGTTATGTGATATTCTAATCCTAATTCATGCTTCTAGGCTGCATATATATATATGTTTTTTGTACTAACGAACCCAAAACGAACTGAACCTCTCCCCCTCAAAAAATTTAGCCAAACTGGTGAAATGAACCTTTAGGACTAGATGAATCACAAGTAGTTATATATATATATATATATATATATATATATATGTTTTATTAGCTCCCAGCAGACATTTCATCTCAGTAATTCTGGCTTCACAGTGGATGTGATAGTTCAGTTTCAGCATCAACCGGGCATCCAGAAATCAGAGTTCAACAGAGGCAACCGTGACATGACATTTTCAACAAGCTACAAAATGGGAAGTTAGCTAAAAATCTCAACTTTTGCTAGGGGACGCTTGGAGAGTCAAACTTGGACTTTTCGGAATCAGTGAAATATTCTAAGCGAACCCAAAATAAGAGATTTCAGTTGACTCAATAAAATAGTATAAAATTTTCAGTTTCAACATGCCAACTTTAATGGGGAGATTTTTCTCAATATTTAATATTGGCGCCTTTTGGAGACTCAATTGCAAATTTGCATGTTGAGTGAGACTAAATATTTTAATATTTTAAATATTTCGAGACTCCAAGTCAGTTTCTGTTGAATAAAGTGGGGTCCAATTAGAAGATTTCTTTTGAAATCAGGGTTTATTCTTGCAATTGGCGCCATTAAGCTACAAATTTCTTTATTTATTTCAAGATGGTGTCCTTTTTCTCTCACAACAGGTTGAAGAGCAGGCAAATTTCTTCATTGAGCAAGCGAATTTTCTCAGCAATCAACATTTGAAGGCACTCCAGATATTGTTTTTCAGATTTCCTTGTAGATACAGGTCCAAATTAATCAACAGACTTCAGAAAAGCATGGCGATTTTAGCAGAAGCAGAAACATAAAACTTCTATCTTCTGTCTTAAATTCTTCTATTCTCGTCTTAGGTTTTCTTTGCATGTCCAAGATTTAGAGACTTTTGACAAATTTGATCATCTGGGTTGGTTGTGCACAGCTTCCTCTACAAAACCCATGTGTTAGAATTTTTTCAGGAAAATTTGCTCTAGAGCTTCAATTCTCGAAGCTTTGCTTTTCTCAACTGAAATTCCTTTGCATGGTGGAGTAAAAGTCAATATTTTTCAAAACGGAGGATCTGGGTTGTCTTAGAATCATCTTTTGGACAAAACCCATATTTCATATTTTCTCAGAAAAATTGCCCCACGCAGCCCCTGCTGCCCCCAGTTGCTTTTTTAGGAAAAGCTTTTGCATGTCAAGCTAAACGGTGCTTTTTTGCAATTCTGACGTTGTGGGTTGTCTTAGAATGATTTTCTGCACAAAACCCACGTCTCAAAATTTTTGGTGAAAATTTCCCTCCGACAAGCTATTTTTAGCCTCACCAGGTGACATTTTAGCTTTCTGGAGAAAGTTATCAGAACATAGCCAAGTTTACAATCAACAGGCGAGTTTTTCAGAATGCAGTACACATAGATCAAATTCAAGACTAAATCAGTCTTGGTTCATGACTTCATTGGAACAGTTGACACGGATCTGCATAAAGTGCTTCCAGAGGCTATCTTGGATCCGATTAAGATAAATAATGCAATACTTCAAAACATCCAAGAATCCGGGTTGCTAGAGGCGGCTTCACTCCCTATTTTAGTTCATTGCATAGAATTCGTGATGTCTTGTGTCAAGCATTACAATTCTACTACCCGAGAAATTCAATTAGTAGATGGACGGGTGATTTGCAGTCTCAAGCCCCAGGACATTGAGAGGTGTTTTGGTATTCTCCAACATCTGAACAGTTTGGTCATTACCATGGATCAGTGTGAGAGATCATTCAATGCTAATAAGGACGTGTGTCAAAGCAAAATGGCAGAAAGGTGGTTGAAACAAAAGAAAACTAAATTGCCACACAATGTGGGTCGTGGAGAGTTCAAAGATGAGTACGCGATTTTGATCACTCTTCTTAATCGCGTCTTCGGTCATGCAGATGCCAATAAATTCCATCCTTGGATGTACTATATCATTGCTCAGATTATTTCCAAGCGAGAGCATTATGACTAGGCCACTTTGATCAACGACGTTCTCCACAAGCACATTACCAGTTTCCTAGTTGCCCACCAATTTCATGTGTTTGTATCTCGTATACTTGATTGCCTACCAGGATCAGTTTAGAGGATTGAAATTAGTGGGGATTCTCAGTGTACAGAAGGTTTATCAATACTACGACCATCTTGAGTTCACAAAGTCCGAGCAACATTTGAAGCGTGTGCAAGAAGCATTCTTGATGTACACAGTGAGAAACCTAGACCGGGAATTGCATGTTCGTATCTTAGCTATTGCCAAAGCAGATATGGTAGAATGGGCGGACTGGTTCATTCAGTTCCCTACCTACACCTACATCCACGTCTACCGATATATAGGAAATCTAGCTATGCTACCTCACTATCCTTTAGATAGGACGGTTTTCATGGAGTTCCTAAGGAAATTGTACGATGTTCATTCACGTTTGCACCACAAGCGTAAGCCAACTGCCAACTTTCCAATGCAAATGGGAATCTACTGGTGCAGGACAGCAGTTGACGCCAAGGCTGCAGGTCAAGAGTTAGAGAAGTTTAATCTCAAGTACCTTGTTGATGCACGCACATATGACCCTTGGGGTTGTAACTCAACACGCCTTGGTGGTCTCCCCTATCACAAGCCTACAATGGAGGATTACTGGGTTAACTACGAGGATGATTTCGAGGTGCGCCGACGTAGCTACATCAAGTTCACCCTCTCACAGATTTTTGTCTTCATGTCAGAGGATGTGGGAGGATTGTCAGATGATGATGGGGATGTACTTCCTCAATTCTTCAGAGAACAGGTTGATACGCAACCACTTCCAGCTGTCGATTGGTTTGCCAAGGAGTACTCATCTGTGAAAGAGAGATCAAGTAGAGTCATTCAGAATAGCACACTCTACTTGGATAGCAAGAAGACAAGGAGGGCAGTCATGCCAAGTATAGAGCTGCCACCGGTGGATGTTTCACTGCCATCCTCGTCAAAACCAAAACAAAAGAAAAGGATCAATCCTCCTAAAAGAAATAAAGTGTCTAACAATTTAAAAGTAAAGCCACTTGATACAGAAACACGTGGAGCCAGCCGCGAGTACAGTTCGGAGCTTGCCAGAGCCAGAGGTTCAGCCTCCCATGCCATCACCAACACCACAATAGTCTCCAGTTCCAGTTCACATTGATTTGGACCTAGACTTGCCACCGCGTAGCGATACCTCTACACATTCCCGCTCATCAGAACTTCCTATGACTAGCACAGACCCTTCCAGTGAGATTAGTCGAGATTCGTCTTGGCTTGAGAATCAGCTAGGTAGGAAGAGGCAGCCATCTTACATACTTGACCATTCAGATTTTGATCATGTCTACCAAGATGCGCCAGATAAAAGAATCAAGAAGCAAGTTCATGTTGAGAGGAACGCTAACAAGGAAATCATAATAGAGACTATTGCACCCCCAGAGGGCAAGAGCTTGAACGAGGTAGAAGTTGAAGACTTCGATGTGATAAAGATCAACCTTGGTAGGAGTACACGCCAAACAGAGGTTGATTTCCTTCAGGTTGCAACGGATAGCATAAAGGATAGGGTGATAATAGACAGAGAAGACAAGGCAGCCCTCAAGGCTAAAATCCAGCAGCTTCGTCAGTATATCTCTAGTCTCGTGCATAGAACAGAAAATGTCACCGCTTCACTCCCACCGACGCTAGAGTTACCAGCAGAGCAGAATCAACTTAATCAACTGGTTGTATACAGGAAGCACTTGGTAGATTGGGAGGAAGAGTTTGTCAAAGGGGCCGCTTTGTACTCACAGAGTTATATCAATTGAGGTACAACGCCGGCGAACTCCGTTTACGCATCCAAGATGAGGAGCGAGACTTGGCGGTTGACAGACCCAGAGATGAAATCATGATCTCTCATCTAAGGACGGCATATGACTCAGTCACCAACGAAGAAGACAAGGAAGCTATTTTTACTTGGAGGACACAGTTGATCTTCAAGGCAAAAATATAGGATACAATGGCTTCAGAGTTGGCTAAGAGCAGAGAACACGTGACTAGTGCACTTCGGTACGTGATAACTTTCGTGTCCCGAGTTCCTTGCCAGTATCAGTGTGAGGGTGGTGAGAATGTCGAGCTTACTAATGTTTAGTTAGACTTGCAGGTGCTCATCCATGGTATTTTCAGTGGGGATTCCGTTGGCTGTAAGTTAGATCAACTTACAGTCATGTCAACGTTATTTGATGAGGCAGTTAAGAGTAGAGGAGAACTTCAAAGCCAGATCACAGGCAGTGAGGAGATGCTGCGAAGACACAATGTGCTACGACAGAGTATCAGTGCTCCAGATGGTGATGCATTCAACAACCTCATGGAGGGGTTACTTGCCCGAGATCACCGCCAGTGAACTCCAGATCATGGACGTCCCACCTTTTCAGGATAGACATCAGACACAGTAGTTAACTCAATGCTTCTTTCCGAGTTAACTCGTTGTTCCACATTTCATGCCATGTCTGTCTTGGAATCATCTATGTACAGTTGGAGTTCTCATTTAGTTCAATAAGGACGTGCATGTTGCACATATCCATTTAGATTAATCTTGTTTCAGTTAACTGATGGTAGTTTTCTAGTTGACTATATAGTTTCCTTTATTTAGGGTCTAGCAATAAAATCTTGCATGCTTGCAAGACTGTAGTTGACTCAAGGTGATTTTAGGGTTCCCTACACCTTTGATGTCTATAAATAAGAGCTCTTAGCTCATTTGTAATTAACTTTTGCACATAATAGCATACATGTTGAGCAAGCTTACCTATAGTATTGCTATTCTGTATCTGTTCAAAAACTTTTATTGTGATAATAAATAGATGTGTAGCCTTACCTGAATGTTATTATTATGATACTTGTTCACCTTAGTTTAATGGAGTGGCTAGTTTGATCGTTTATTGTATGTGTGTCTCACCAATGCAATTTGTTGTCCTAGTTGGCTTTCTTATGTTATGTTTAACAATCTTTGTTTCATATCTACACCTTGGATAGGTGTTGTCACCTCCTTGGGAATTTAGAAGTGAGGATTGTCGTTTAATGTTGTGCTAATAATCTTTCTTTCAGCCTACGCCTTAGATAGGTGTCATCTCCTTGGAAATCTTGACTTAAAGATTATCGTAAAACCATTCCTACTCCTTTTTCCTCATGCTCTGTTTTCTTGAGGAGAATTTGATAGATTAAAGCTTTTAGTTTAGTTATAGTTAGAGATTTGTGAAACCAAAAAACCCTTAGCTGCAACGTTCTTGGTTTCCTTAACCTTGTGCCTTTTCCAGCTGAGACAAAAGGATAGGAGTTAGATTACTTTACTTTTTCACACAAATCAGCATAAGAGGGAGCTCCCCCTCCTAATTTGAAGGGCAGTCATTACACACTGTGCATAGCTGTTCGTAACTCGGACTCAAGAGGTGCTAATTGTTACGCCAACATATTTATAATTATAATATTATCTAAAACAATTTTTTTTAAATCGCAATTACTTATATTTATATTTTGATATTTATCGGTTTTGCTATTTGTATTTTAATATTTCATATTTTGTGTTACAATTTCGATGGACGTGACACATCTCATACTAACTGCAGCAGCAATAGCTCACATGAATCCATCCCCTTTTCTATCCAATATGAATCATAACAAAAAGTTACTGTTCAAAAGTATTATATAATGCATTCCTGCTCAAGTACTAGGGGTAAATGAATTGTTACAAAGGATGCTATGAGCACCAACAAACCTTCTATGGAGCACCACACTCACATGCTTGGCACCAGTTGGTGTTCATTACACCCTTCCTTGATTGTTCAACCAGTTTATTAAACTTGTTGAAATTTGAAACATCAGCTAGTCTTAGAACTCTGAATGAAAGTTTCACTCTTAAGGACAAAATATCTAGCTTAAAAGACAAATTCAAAACTCTCAGGGACTATCGACATGAAATCAGCATTGCAAGGAATATTCAAAATAATAAAAAGACTTGTGCATGGGAAAGTCCAGTATCATGGTGTCAATTACGAACTTTATATTTATATTTTCTTATTAATGTTAAAAAAATAAATAACATCAGTAGAACAAGCAGTGAATGTTGGCTGTGTCAAGTTTACACCTTAAATTGCAAATGCTAATATTTTGTGTTTATTTGAAGGCTTTGTTCTGTGAACAAGGTGAACTTCAGTTGATATTTTTGATAGCTAAATAATACCCTGCAAATAAAAAATTAACAATGTACCATTTAATTAAAACTACACAATGATGCAATCTTATTATTGGAACAAGAAAATCTTACTTGCCTGTAGCATATAAAGGTGTCTTAGTGTCCTTGAACCCACGGAAGACACCTTGCACTGCAAGAGAAATCACAGTACCTGGAGCACCAAGGGCTCTTAAACTAAGGTATTGCTCTGCTGGAAGACGCATTGGTGAATCCTATTAAAACCACAATTTGTTACACGGGTACAGATATATTGTTTATCATGAGAAGAAAAATGCATATATGATAACTAGATATATAAATATTAAAAATTCCAAATCCCCAAGTGGTCAAATAAATGGCCAACCAATAAAAATCTGGTAATGCACTTTTTGATCAAAAACTTGTTGACTTTATTTAACTGGCAGATAAAGAGCAAAACTATTCATGAATCCGTATAGACAGATGTTTATAAATCAAAACAGCTTTACAGCTAAAGCTTATTAACTGTATAAAATCTGAAGAGCATCCAACTTTGCTGATACTTTTTAGGTTTTTCTAGAGGTATAAACTGAAAGCATGTGAACATAATTTAACTTCATCCATATAATTGTATCTTCTTCACACCATTCAGAAAATGATTAGGGCATGAGCTAGGACCTGATCTTATCAACGTTCATTTCTTCTCAGCTTTATAGATCTAAATGTTTACTTTAGTTATGGATCATAAAGTAAGTGACAGACATTTAATTTCCTTAAAGCTCCAACAGTTTGGTCGTTACAGTGATGAGTTACCTATGATGTTATTCAGGCTTAATTGCCTATTTTTTACACTATTCCAGAAACAGATTAAGACTTGAGCTAAGGCTGGGTCTTCACAATTGTCATTTTTTCCTCACTATCATTTGATCTATTTGTTTACTCAAGTTCTGGATTAAAAAGAAAGCAGTAGTCATTTTATTATCTTAATGGTCCCCCCCCTCCTTGAACTGCTTAGCCCCGCAGAGAAATTGCAGCCATAAATGTTAAGAGTGTTTCAGGGCCTTCCCACAATGTGCCATCTAAGAGAAGATCTTCCCATAGAATAAGATAAGATTTCAATATCTTATTTCTCAATTTCTTTTTCCTAGTGGCGAAATATGTTTTGGAACCATTATAACATTGCATTCACATCTAAATGTGGCAAAGCATCTCAAGACTTGACATCTTGCCTGCCTATTTTCTTTGTCAGACATAAAAGATATTGTGTATTTGAGTTCCTCTTAATAGCTTGAAAGTGTATCCAACCTGCTCCATTCATGCCAGTATCTTATAAGGTGTAGTATTGAATCATTGAGGCCCAAGCTTCTTTGCTCCTTTCCCTTTATGTAACTTCTACTTATAAGGCTGTAATTTCAAGAAAACCAAATCATGTACCACAAATTCTCTCACTTCAATGCTGGTCCTGTTGAGAATTAATTCTTAGGTAACCTTGAAGTTATTCTTTAGTTATTTTTCATATAGGTAAAATGTATTCTGTTCAATATGAAAATAACTCTAGAAAATTGATGATTTTGGAATCTGCATATGTTAGGACTTTCAGAAATTTCTTGAATCTACCTACAGCTTCATCTACACATGTAGGACATTAGTTACATAGAGATGATACGTCTGAGAATCTACCTATAGCTTCATCTACACTATATAGAGGAACTAGCATAAATTTCTAGGAGAGCAAAGAAGCTAGTGCATGTGCACAGCAGCTTCAGTCTTCAACCCAGAGCTACTTCAAAAGTATCCAAATAAATCAGCAACAAAATGGGATATTGAGCCAAGGATATACTACATGCACTGATAAAATAGAGGCCTAGACAAGCACAAGAGGATTTGGTTGAATCTCCATTTCATAATAAGCACAAGTAGAGTGAAGATGATGACTATTATCACTTGAATTTTGCACCCTGTTGAATGTGAAATTCAACAATCCATTGTAACATGGGAATGATCTTAAAAGTATGAGACTTAGATAAGACCAAACCTCCAGAAAAGGCCGGCTTCCTATGCTAGTAATATCACCTAAACTACTATCTTTGAAGGAAAAGAGAGAAGGATTACTGACGAAAATGATAAAGCTAAAACTAGTAAATGATATTCCCTATGGTGATACACCTAACTGACAGGAATCATGAAGGTGAGACAGTATCAGGGGTTTTGGGTATACACAGATCCAGTTCTAGCAGCAGTGAGAACAGTGTCACCACACTCATGGCAGATCGTGAGACTCCTACAGAGTCTCGTAGGGATACAGGGAAAGAACCTACCGAGGGTGAGATGTCTGAGACTGAGTTCAGACGGAGACATGACAATATGAGCAACTTTTGGCAGGAGTTGTTCAGACTTTGTGGAACCGAACTGACACCTAGTACCAGCTACCATCCGTAGATAGATGGGCAGACGGAGATCGTCAATAAGTGGGTGGAAGGATATCTACATAATTATATAGCTGGACAGCAGAGAGCTTGGGTGAGGTGGATATACCTCTATGAGTATTGTTATAACTCTACTCACAACATGACTATACAGATGACGCCCTTTATGGCATTATACGGGTATGAGGCGCCCAACCTTTTGGATTTGGTGTTGAGTGATAGCAGAGTGCCTAGCGCTGGTGATATGTTACAGGATTAGAAGGATATTATGAGGTCTCTCAGAGACAACATTCAGTGAGCACAGAATCAGCAGAAGCAGTATGCTAATCAGAAAAGGGTTGAGGGTTCCTTCGCAGTGGGTGACATGGTGTATCTCATGTTACAGCCTTACCGTTAGTCCACTCTGCGGAAGAATGGTGCAGAGAAGTTGAAACCTCGTTACTATGGTCCATTTCGTGTCATCAGACGAGTGGGCGAGGTTGCATATGAGTTGGATTTATCGGCGGATAGCAAGGTTCACAACATGTTTCACGTTTCTCGCCTGAAGAAGGAATTGGGTCAGCATGTGATTCCTTCTCCAGTACTGCCACCCCTTGATGATGAGGGGAAGTTGATATTAGTGCCTGAGGCCATCCTCGATGTTAGAGAGAGACATCTTCGGAGGCAGGTCATCAGAGAGTATTTGATTAGATGGAGAGATTTGCCAGTTGAGGATGCTACATGGGAGTCAGAGGAGATTTTACAGCATCCGAAGCTGAGATTGCTTGAGGACAAGCAATTTCAGGGAAGGCGGACTGTAATGTCCCCTTCCTAGGCAATTCAATTGATTCAGGGGTTAGCCTATCATTCAGGCCCTCGTAGGCTAACATATGTGTTTAGAGGGTTACTTTGGCAGTTACCTTGTGTTTGGGGGACATTACTCCATCAGTTGATTCAGGTTTGGGCCTTGGAAAAGACTCACAGAGTGATATCCAGGCACTTACTATTTATAGTAAGTCAGGAAGACAGGGGTTGCTATTTCTGGCAGGGCACCTGGTTCAGTTGGTCAGCTCAGTTTCGACCCAGTTTGACAATTTGATGAGCAAACAGTGAATATTGGAGCATTTGATAATTATTTAAAGATTATTAATTTGACTTTATAATATAAAGTCACTTTAATAAAATATTAAAGTATTAAATTAATGGTGAATTATAAAGTATTCAATACTTTATAATTGAGGAGCAATATTAATATTAAATGAGTTTTAATACTTATTTAAAAGGGACGCCATTATTTAATGAATTTGCCTAAGTCTCAAAAAGGGAAAATTAATGAATTATTAAATGCTTAATCAGTTGCTTTTTTGGGTCGACTTATTGAAGAGAGTTTATATTTCTCAATGAGACAAATCAAACTTCATTGTGAATTATTCTAATTTGTCTTTTATTCTCTCTGAGAACATTCTAGTTTGTGAAACAAGGGTTTCTGCAAATTCGCTTCATCATTGGATTTTGGAGAACGTTCCCTCTTCAGAATCAGACATACTAAGGCTATGAAATACCAGTTGAAGCTTGTCCATCAGAGTGGCTTCATTCAGAGTTCGCAACAGTGCATATTGTGAAGTTCTTATTCAGAGTTTGGATTGATTTCTCTCCAGAAGAGAATCCTTTTCATTGGCAATGGTTTATCCAGCATCTGGCATGAATTCCAAGGTTGTACGGATTTCTTTATTGCTGGTTCAAGCTGTACTTTTGCAGCAGCAAGGCCGTACTTCTCTACAGGCAAAAAACGCCCTACCTTTTTGCTTGGTTTCTTCTCCAGTGGTGGCGCCTTGATTATCTGAGGGTATTGCATTGATTTCTGAGGAGGAGATCGCCATTCATTAGCCGTACCATCAGATATTCTTCTTCAAGCGGCTGCAAGCTCTCACAGGTTCTTCAATAAGTTAGCTTGCCTTTTTGTCTACATGCTATTGATTCAGCATTGTAATCACTTATTTGTCATAATTCAATCATTCGCCTTCAGTCTAGAGTTGCTTGATTCAGAATTTTATAGTCTGGTATTTTATTTTAATTTTCCAAGCATTTATTTGCAAAATCGCACCATCTCCTTTTATTGCAAAAATTACAAAAAAATTCAAAACACAACAAAAATAAAATAAAATTGCATTATCGTCAGAAGTCAGGGTTAAGAGACACCTAGTCTCTTACAGGGAGGAGGAATTCGTTGCTAGAGGCCGTTTTATGCTTATAGAGCTATATCAGTTGCGGTACAATGCACGAGACCTCCGTCTGCGTCTCTAGGATGAGGAACGAGACATGGTGATTAGCGGACCCCAAGACGAGATTATGATTGCTCACCTGAGTGTGGCATATGAATCGGTCACAGATGCAGAGGATAAAGAGGCTATCTACTCTTGGAAAACACAATTGGTTTTCAAGGCAAAGATAGAGGAAACTATGGCATCAGAGTTGGCTGAGTAGAGAGCACGTTACTAGTGCACTCTGGTTTGTGAGAACCTTAGTATCTCGCTTACCGTGCCGGTATCAAATTGAGGGTGGTGCATATGTTGAGCTTATTGATGTACAGTCAGAGCTCCAAGCACTCATTCATACTATTTTCAGTGGGGAGACCATTGGCTGTAAGATTAATCAGCTTACAGTCATGTCAGCATTGTTCGATGAAGCAACTAGGAGCAGAGGTGAACTTCAGTCCTAGATCACAGCTGGTGAGGACATGCTACACAGACATAGCATACTTCGGCAGAGTATCAAAGCTCCAAACAATGATGCAGTTAACAATCTCATTGAGGGATTGATTGCTCGAGATCACGGCCAGTAGACTTCAGTTCCCACCTCTCAGGATAGACATTACACACAGGAGTTAAACTTGGTGTTACCTTTTCAAGTTAACTCGCTGTCTCATCTCATGCATATCTATTCTGGGATTATTTTTATTCACTTGGAGTTGTATTTAGGGTTTACATTAACTAATGGTAGTGTTCCAATTAACTTGCTTTCAATAACGACGTGCATGTTTGCACATTGTCCATTCTTAGATTAATTTGTACCAGTTAACTAATGGTAGTTTTCCAGTTAACTGTATAGTTTATTTTATTAGGGTTTAGCAATAAATCTTGCATGCATTGCAAGACTATAGTTGACTCAAGGTGATTTTAGGGTTCCCTACACCTTTCGATGTCTATAAATAAGAGCTTTGCTCATTTGTACATAACTTTTGCACGAGAGAGAAATATATGCTGTGCCTACCTTGCCTTCAATACTGCTCGTTTTGTATCTATTCATGAGTATTTACTGTTATGATGAATTGTTATGCCACTTGGGTTTCATGCAATTATGATGGTGAATTCTTGCCTTAGTTAGATATAGTGGCTAGTTTGATCGTAGATTGTATGCGTGTCTCGCCTGTGCAATTTGTTGTCCTAGTTTGCTATCCTTCATGTTTTGTGTTCAATAAACTTGTTTAGATTGAGCTGATAGATGTGCCACCTTGCCTTCAAGTTGAGAATCTGTAATTGTTTATCGTGTGATGTGTGTGAATAATAAGCCTATTCAGACAAGTAGATAGTCGTGCCACCTTGCCTTCATGTTGTGAGTCTATACTCGATTTATCGTCAGATAATCATTCCCACTCCATTTCCTCATGCTCTGAATTCTTGAGGGGATTGGATAGTTTAAGTTACTTAGTTTTGTGTGTTGTAGTTAAGTCTTGCGAAACCAGAAAATACTTAGCTGCAACGTATAGAGTTTTCGTGAAAGCCTTGTACCTCTTACAGCTGAGACAAAAAGACACGATATAGTTTAGTTTATTTCCCTTTTCAAGCACTTTTGTCAAGCACAACGAGGGAGCTTCCCCTCCTAATTTGAAGAGCACTCATTGCGTAGTGTGCATAACTGTCCGTACCAACTTGCACTCCAAAGGTGTTAATTGTTACGCCAACACAAATGTAAGAGGATTTATAGAAGAATTATTGCAGACTTGCAAAGGGGATTTAGAGCAAAAATTATAGCTGACTTGCAAGAGGATTTAAAGCAAAATTATAGCAGAGTTTATACCAGATTTGTAAGTGAAATTAGAGCAGAATTATAAAGGAATGTATTGCATTACTTGAGAGAAAATTTGTGAAGGAAACTTGTTGCATTATCATCAAGCAGACTTGTGAAGGAAAGCAATTATATCATCCACAAACCAAGTCATGAAGGAGAGTACTTGTGTGATAACCGTTAGAGATCATCCACAAGCATAGCATTCATAATCAGATATTTGTGAAGACAATATCATCCCTTGAAAAATTTGGAAGTTGGTGCCTATCAAAATAAGAGATTGGTGTCTCTTGCTAAGTTGGAGCTCAGTTGCGGGGATTGGTGTCTCCAATGGGTTGGTGCCTACAAATTCTCTAAGTGGGGATTGGTGTCTCTAGTGGGTTGGTGCCTACAAAAGAAGACTTGTAAAAGTAGGTTGGTGCCTACAAAGAAGATCAATATGTATATATATTTTGTCGTGGTTTTCTCCTAAAGGGTTTCCACATAAATCGTGTGTTCATAGTATCATACTATGTTCTTAATTGCTAGATCTTGCATGTGTGCTATTGCTATGGTTAATTAAGTTTTGAAAAGTAAAAGATTATTGTTATACTGATTCACCCTCCCCGCACCCACCTCCCCCTCTCAATATAACTGTGTACTCATCAGTTACATAGGTATGCATCCCTAGGGTCCAAGTGACATTCTGTACATCCCAGTGACGAGACAAGACATCCCCTTGCATCCCCTTCTTTCTAGCAATTATAGGGCATCCCTTATTTTTTAGGACATCTCCTCAAGACCTTGGGTATCACAAGGACATCAAGGCATCCCTAGGTGTCCTGCACCACTTAGAGAAAAAAAAAAAAACATATAATTTCCAATATACAAAAAATATTCAAAAATAAATAAAAGCTTTATTTTTTATTTTTTTTCTAAATTTGTTGTTTCTGTATTTTTATATCAAAAAATACTTTAGGCATGGAAAGACATTACTTGTGAACAGTTATAAAAAGAGGTAAACTTGGTGAGCTCCTTAACACTTTTTGGTTATAACTTATTTTGAATGTGTGAATTTACCTACAAGCCCTAAATTATCTCCCACAAGGTTGAAAGTATATTGGGATTCATTTATGGGCAATTTCATATAATTGAACTGTAATATCTAGGTGTGAAATAATGGTTATCAGCTATTGAAACCTATGAAACTTTAAATATTTATTTTTTATATTATTTTAATAGGTATTTGAAATATACCGAGCCAATTTTTTTCAATTTTCAATTACAATAAGCAGAGCAATACACAATCGTTAGGGATTAGCACTTAAACCAAACGATGCAGAAATCAACTCTAACCAAGAATGCGCCGGATGACGACGAGCATATGGTCAAAGGGTCTTAAAGAAATGCTGATACAAAGAACTCTAACCAAGGATGTGTCAGAGAACGACAAGCATGTGGTTAGAGGATCCCTACCAACTAATAAGCTGAAATAACTCGACGTCAAGAATGTGCTTTCCAACCCGAGATGGAATTGGAGCTACCATATGACGGAGGTGCTAAGAATTACAATGCAATTAAGGAAAATAAGCAAGAATGCTGAAGTAACTCGAAGTCAAGAATGTGCTTTCCAACCCAAGATGGAATTGGAGCTACCATATGATGGAGATGCTAAGTATTACAATGCAGTTAAGGAAAATAAGTGAGAAGGCTGACAGTACTACTGTTCAGCTTACAACATGATAGAGAATGCCTTGATACGAACATGAATCAAGAGTTAAATAGTGCTGCAACAATATAATGAATCTCCTTCACTGGATAATAAAGCTTAGATCAGAAACTCCACTATAAAGACCAACTTGACAATCGGATTTATGACAGTCCTGTTTTTCACACAGCAGCCCTAAAACTCACTATTTTGCTCACAACTCACTCCAAACTCACTCAATTTTCACGAGACAGAATGCATAATGATCCTAGGATGATGGCGCCCAAGATTGAATCACAAAACTGACCCAAAAGATCCTATTTAATTTATGCACGAATTTCAAGACAATCCCAAATGGTATGGCCCTCAAGGAAGGGCGATTTGCCTTTAAAAATTCAAAACTCCATTAAAAAATCTGCAAATTAGAGGAAAGGGTCGCCCCTCATAGACAAACAGATAAAGGCAATACCCAGAATAATTCTTTTTGTATTTTTTGACTTGTGATTAAAAACAACAATCAGCTATAAAGAATATGCAATTCCAGAATCTCACTAATATGCATAAAACTGAACTACAAAGCCACACAATGACTACAATGCAGAAATCTCACTACAAATCACTCAAACTACAACTACCTCATCACT
Source organism: Sequoia sempervirens (assembly GCA_007258455.2). Taxonomy (NCBI): domain Eukaryota; kingdom Viridiplantae; phylum Streptophyta; class Pinopsida; order Cupressales; family Cupressaceae; genus Sequoia; species Sequoia sempervirens. The sequence goes on from VDFB02251810.1 coordinate 27,038, forward strand.
AGTCGCTATCTCTCAAGCAAGAAGCAATGCCAAGCTAGGAGGCTTACATTCCTCGAAGCAATCCCACAGCCAATCCGGCAGCATAACATTCCTGTAGACAAAAGATAATCCAAAAGAAGAGAAGGAACCTCCTTTATAGAATGAAGAGAAGACTCCGGAGGCTTCTAGAAAGTGCGCCCTAATCCCAAGCTGCTTTTAGGTTTAATCTTTGACCAAAACTCTTTCTTCAAAATGGCGTACCTTCCTTGAGAGATATAAATCACTTCTCTTTTTTTAAATAAAATATAAACTCCTTCAAATAGGCGTCCATTTTCCCTTGAGCAATTATAAACTTTAGAAATATAAAAATATTTCCTTCATGAGAAAATACCCCTCAAAGTCCCCTTCTTTAAAACAACTGTTAAGTTATATCACTAGGCCAAGGGGTATTTTTAAAATAAAACATTTTGACTTAAAATAACTTATTTCTCCAAAATGAACCCCTTAAGCCAAAAATGAGAATTGCCCAATGAACTACCAGAAGAGGAAAGTTGACTGAGTTGATGCTAACTGGACCACTGCTAAAAATAGAATTTACTAAAAATATTAAATTCCTGAAGGTGCTCAGAATGCCAAGAAAAACATACCACTGCGAAGCTCTCTGAAAACCCAGAAAGAATCCGCCATTAAATCAACCAACCTCGAGCAAAAGCATCCTCCAAAACACGAAACCCTAATTTCACCTTCCGAGTAGCCTACGAGTCTCCGGAATAGGCCAAAGGTCAACTGGAAAGATCATGCTCGAGAAGGGGACATTACAGTATTCCCCTGCTGTCACCACAAGCAGAAATAAATTTGCACTCCCCAAAATTCAGAGAAACATTTGGTAATACCTGAGCATCAAGAAAATCCAACTAAGTCATATAGAGGGTCTCTCAATCATATAAATTAAATCCCAAAAACAGAGTTCAGATACTTCCCTCTCGTCTGATACAAGTATCTGGGTATTGCATGCCAGATACAAATATGATACTCCTGGATACAGCATAAATACCGTATCCAGATGTTTCCATATACGAGCAAATATTTTGACCATATACAATATGTCTGCACAAGCACCACACTGTTGGGTGCTATATTCAGTTTACAGTTTATGAAAAAACATTCAAAATTTGAAAAAGAAAAAAAACATTAAAAAAATTGCACATAGAAATCACTACTGACACAAACATAATATAAAAAAATAAATATTGTAAATTAAAATATAAAACCCAAAGTATACACTTACAAATAATTGAATATATGAGTATGCATAGTTGGAAGACTCGCCCCAAAGAAAAACTCGCCAAGCCAAAAATTGGAGAGTTTTTTAAAACTCGCCAAAAACTTGAAAAAACTCGGAAACTTAAAAAATACTTTTTTTTGCAAAGCTGAGTTTTTTCGAAAAACTCGGCAAAAACTCGCGAGTTTTTTGAAAAACTCGGAAAAAACTCGCAAGTTTTTTGAAAAAACTTGGAAAAACTCGTCCCCGCGAGTTAAACTCAAAAAAACTCGTTTTAAAAAAAAACTCGCGAGTTTTTGAAAACTTGTCGAGTTTTCTGCGAGTCTACCAACTATGTGAGTATGTATACTCATATAATTGTTGTATCTAGCCGTCTTTGTATCAAGGGATCTTAAAATTCGCTGTATTCGTATTTGATATCATGTCCGATACTATATACGTTTCAACTCTGCCCAAAAAATATGGAGTTATTCTACACTACTAGTTGCTCCCAGGCACCAGTTAGTTGTCTTGGGCATGTAGTGCCATAATGTCAAGAATTGTCTTCAGAAGATGACCATGAATATTATGATGCATCTACTGTAAAAGTGGAGCCATTACCAGGCTATTGAAACACTATGAAAATTTAAATATTTATTTTTTATGTTATTTTAGTAGTCTGTTCTCCTGCTGTCCCCAAAAACTGAAAGTAAATTTGCAGTCCCAAAACTCAGATGACCATTGGGTAATATCCTGAGCATGGGTAACAAGAAAATGCCAACAAAGGCATAAAGGGAGTCTCTCAAGCATATAAATTAAATCCCCAAACATGTGTTGTACTTGTTATTCTACCCTAGCAGTTATTGGCTCCTAGGCACTAGTTAGTTGTCATCTGCTTGTAGTGCCATAATGTCAGGAATTGTCTTTAGATGACAGCCATGAATGTTAAATTGCATCTACTGTACAAATGGAGCCTCCTATAGAAATTTGAAATATGCTAACCAATTTTTTGCCACAGTTTTTACACAATCACCAACACTTGGCCAACTTGATTAGCGTTAGCTCCAAACCCAAACTCTATTAAAGCAACTCTAACCAAGAATGCGCCCTAAAACCACTTAAGGAAGAGGGGCGGGCATATGGTTAGAGGATCCCTAGGATCTAAAACTTGTTGGAGTTACTCATTGCCTGGCCAAATTCTTTTCAGAAATCTCTCTTTGGGGATTTATGGGTGTCAAGTCCTTCACTGGTGATATGGAAAGTTTGGAAGGAGAGGAATCGAAGACTTTTTCAAGATAAGGAGATGTCGATTCCAAGGTTGCAATGTAAAATAGAGGCTTGCATTGTAGAACTTTTTAATGCGAGATTGGAGAATAAAAATCCAGGCAAAATAAATTTTGCAAAATGGGATGCTTGGGTACTAAAACAATGGTTTGGGATTAAGGCTTTGCCTTTTGGAAGTGTTGGGAATGCGGCGTCTGTGGAAATGAGAAACAAAGTAGTGTGGATTCCCCCAGAGCAGAGTTGGGCCAAATTAAATTTCGATGGGGTGTCGAAAAGGAATCCGGGGCCATCGGGAGCAGGGTGTATTGTTCGAAATTCCACGGGTCAAGTCTTGGGAAAAATAGCAAATTCCCTCCCCGTAGGCAGCGACAGAATTCCAAGCACTTCTGCTCAGTCTGTCTCTTTGCAAGGAAATTGGGGTTAAAAATCTAGTGGTGGAAGGGGACTCCACTCTGGTAATAAATGCTCTCAGAAATCGTCAGATGCAAAATTGGAAGCTGGGGGAGTTTTTAGAGGCAGCATTAGAACTACTAAAAAGTTTTGATCAAGTGATGTTTAATCATATGTTGAGGGAAGGCAATGTTGAAGCCGATAGTCTATCAAACATAGGTGTGACTGGTCCAAATCTCAAAGAAATCAGCATAATAAACATTTAAATTTTGTGGGAGGTTGGGTGGGCTCCCCCTCCCCCCTTTCTTTTCTCACCTCTGCACTGACGTGCAAGGAGGGCCAGCTGGACGTCGAGGTGGCAATAAGGAGGGGGCTAAGGGGGACGCAGACGAGGGTGACTTGGAGGTGGTCACGTATGGAGGCGACAACTCTATTCCCAGAGCTCGAGGATGTCGTAGGCATCATTCTCTGAAGGCTGATTAATGAGAATTAATTGCAGAACGTGTGGAGGGAGGTCATTAGTAAGGGAGGCAGCGGCTTAGTACATGGTAATAATCGAACGGAAAAGTTTTAGTGGGCAATTCATTCCCTTAACTTCATTCATCTGTGGTGATTATATCGGTTAGTGCCGATTTTAGTGGCAGAAGCTAGTAGCGGAATTCATTTGTTCTGGCGGTGGCGCTCATGGCAAAGCGTTCTCGCTTTGTCATCGAAGTTTCTGTGGATGGCGTGGCAAAGTTTGGGGCGGACACGCCAATCTCTCTGAAATCTTCTGTAATGTCCCCAAAATTTGGACTAAGTGACTTAATTTTTTAATATTGCCTAGGTCTTAAATCATATTTAAATGGGGGATATTAAATAATTAATAAATGAAATTATAAAGTGACCCATTGAAATATTTATTAATGGGGACATTATAAAGTCACTTATTTGTTGTTCATAAAGTGACTTGAGGAAATATTAAAAATTTGACTTTATAGAGTCACTTTAATTTTTTGAATGGGAAACATACAAAAGAGAAGAAATGAGAGATCATTCGCACTTTTGAACTTTTGATAAAATATTCTTCCTCTGCAAAGAGCGAACTTCCTTGGACGTGGGTTGAAACCCTAGCATCTTGTTTCGGCTGTGGAATATCCGCCCTAGCAAGATTTTTGAAGAGTTTACAGATTTCATTGTGGAGAGGTCGAGCTGTGAGTGAATCGCAGTCTTCATGTGATCCCGTTTCAGATTTTCGGGATATTTACTAAACTCGTGGCTACCATTTTGGTCGACTTTGATGAAGTTATTGAACAAAAAGGGAAGGCGTTTATCCTTGCATAACCGTAGGCATTCCATTCGCAGATTTGAGGGACAGAAGCAAGCACACGTATATCAGTTTTGGGCGAGCTTAGAAAAGGCATGATTGCAGAAAGAAGAAACGACTTCCTTACCTTCACAACAGGGCATGGCTGTTAGAGACAAGTCTAAAGGAAGGCGTCCGGGACGTTTAGGGCTGGATGCTCCATTTGTAGAAGACGTTATTACCACAAAAGATATTTCTGATGTCAGACATGAAATCTGGGCCATGTTGAGGTCGATTCACTTCATCTACAGGTTGGAGGCGAATTGTAACCAGGTCTGAGTCATTATTCCATGATATTTTGAAGTCTATGTGTTGTCATTTCATACTTATTTGTAATGGGGGAAAGACTATGACCTGTTGTAATTTCTGGGAATGTTTATGAGTAAATGCTGCCAGTATATGCATCAGAAATTCGTATTTATGTTGCTTTTTCTGAATAACACAATGTCTGGAAATTAACCAGTATGTCAAGGAGATTTTGGGAAGGGAAAACCTAGTTGGTGGTTGCTTTAATGTATGCTTTTTGATAATATTGCTGGTGAACTGTATGAGCAGAAATATTGAGCTGCTGTCAAACATTATCATGTTAATTTCTATTTTAACAGCTGGGTATGGAAGCTTATTGAATGGCCTTATTGCTGTTCTTACATTTCAGTCTTATTCCCATGCTAGATAGGGTTACTAGTCTGCTGTGTGCATATTATCAGTAGTCCCTTTTGTATCTGTTGGGCGTATTTCTGATTTAGATAGTTGTGGAAAACTTGATGCATGAACATTGTATTCTGCATTTGTGAAAAATCATTAAATACCTATTTATGCATGCATAAACCACACTTACTTGAAACAAGAAGATAGGTCATCAAATCAAAGGCAAATCCAAAACAGGCCAGAACAACACAAACCACAGGTCAGGAACTTACAATGAAATCATAATATTTGTCACTGTGTGAAAGAACAAGCTCCCTTCAAACCAAACAAATGAGACATCAAAGCAGTCAGATTTAAGGGAAGGTCATAAACAGAAATTATATCAGTCAAAGTGGCATCCAGGGCAGACGTTTGATTGACAAACAAGGCATGAAATCAGAAAAATTTAATCATAACTAGCAAGGCACTTTACATCTTCAGTCAGGCAAGCCTCCTTCAGAGAAGTTAAAGACTAACGTCTGAAGCGGATTCTCACAAACAAGGACCGGTCGTTAGTCTTAGTGGTGACAAAAATGATCATGGAGTTGGTCATCTCACTAACAAGGAGTTTGGCAGGGACAATCTTCACATCTCCTCCCAGTTTTTGGCTTCTCTCCTAGACAACAGTGAGTCCAAGGCCGGGGCTAAGATGCTGCTGGTTAAGATGTTTCGCAAGGATCTGGTGGGTGGGGTAAATGAGGTGCTGAGCTTTGTTGTGGAGGGCAGAGGTGTTCCAAGGCCGAGTGACTTTGCAGCTATTCGAGGTTCGGACGAGGCCGTAAAGCTCTTCCCATTTCTTCTTGACTTGAGCGGTCCAGCGTTGAGCAAACATAGGATGGTGGCGGCGGTGGCCATCGAATTCCTGAAGAAATTCTTCGGCCTGATGGCCGTGGGTGATGTCGAGTGGGTAAAAGTTTTTGAAGATTTTGCTGTCTTAAATAATTTCCTATGAATGCATTGATATAGTTGTTGGGTCTGTTAGTTTTAGAGTTTATCTATATAGTCCAATGGCGTCTTTCAGTCTCGGGGCTTATAATGTCGGTCCCTTATGGCCAGTATGGGAATTTTGGGTGACTGGGACTTGTATGTTTAGGGTCGCGACCGAACTTTTATGGCCTTTTGGGTTGTTAGTTGGTTTTGATGGCGGGGTGGTGGTTTCTGGATGGAGGGGTCTCCTGTTTTTGGTTGGCTGGGTCTCGTTTTGGCCACCTTCAGGGTGGTTTCTGGTATGGATGGTAGGGATGGGTTGGCTGGTGATTAATGGCGGAAGCTTTTCCTGCGTTTCCAAACGATTGTACTTCTTTTCAATCTAATATATCAATCAAACTTGCATATCAAAAAAAAAAAGAATGTGCACACAAGATCCCTTTGAAGGCGAGGTGCTAACATATGGCGGAGTGATTATTACAACTGAAATAATTAGGCAGATAACCAGCCATGGAAGATTTTCAAAGTAAACTAATTCATCCGTTGCAGCTGGCATCCACTCAAGAGTGGGGATTCACCACTTAACAGTGGGTGAGAATAGCAAATACAAGGTAATTTTCCTCCTCATTGGCGGTAAACCATTCAGGGGTTATTGTATGTGAATTAGAAGCACAAGTAAATGCAGAATTAACAATGGTTGGATTAGTACTACTAATTCTCAACCTTACAACTAAAGAAATCTGCAATTTACAATGTGTTACAATGATAGAAAGAAAGCAACTGTGAGAAGTATGATTCTTCCAAGCTCTAAACCACTCAATTACTGAAATTGAAGCTAAAAACTAAACTTATAACAATCTGATTACAAAAACCAGCAAACTGGAAGTGTAAACCAGCAACTATGAAATCAATGAATTGTTCATAACTCATTCAATATACCTCCAAATGGCATGAAATGAATTGCGGATGATTTGTGGAGGATAGGCGCCCAAACTTCAACTCAAAAACAGCACCAAAGATCACTAAATGAAGAGGCACGAATTTCCAAGCACTTCCAACATGGTACGGCCTTCAAGAGGGGCGATTTGCTTCTCAAAAATCAGAAACAACATAATAAAATCTGCAAACTCCTGTGAAGGGTCGCCCAAGGCATAGAAAACTAAAGATCAAATACCCATCTCCAAATTAAAATCACCAAAAGAGCTGCAAGTGAAATCAACTTTCAGCCATGACTGTATCAGCAACTCCAAAACTAGAAATATCATCAAAAACTTCAATTATGAGGCTCAATCTGCTAGTCTAGATGAGAAGCAGCAAATAAAACCAACTAGATGTTGTATTTCAAACACAAAATTGGATTGAAACTAGGAGTAAGCATCCCTCGAAGTAAAAACCAAGTTGTCATTTCGACAGCATAACATTAGCATAATTTCATGGATACAAATGCTAGAGCAGAACTTTACTTTTATAGGAAAGGAGAAAACTCATCAACTTCCCTTCAAGGCACGCCAAAAGCCACAGAAGAAACTTTTCAAATTTCCAAAATTCTTAATTCCTCAAGATGGCATCCCACTTCAAGGCAACATAAAAACTTTATTAAAAATATTAAAACACCTTTATGAATGCGTCCCTCTCCAAGCCCCTCTTTTAAACACAACTTAAAGTTATCCTCCTATGCCAAGGGGTCAACAAAGAAACATAACATTAATTGCCTTTTATTAAATAATTGCCATCAACTTCTGCATTTTGAAAGCTACACAAAAATTACCAACTGCTCCAACAATAATAGAAACATATTGAAGCACTGCCAATAGGACCACTACCAAAAATAGTTTTACTATAAATAGTAAACACCCAGAAATGTCTCAAACCTCCAAGCAAGGAAACCCTAATTTTACCTCAACAAGCCTACGAGCCTCTGAGATAGGCTGATGAGCAACTAAGTTGATCATTGATGAGAAGGGGTCATTACAAAATTTGTGAAGGTCAAAACACTTTCTCTAGTGGTGCGAGGAGGACCACATAGTATGAAAAGCTGGATCAGTGTACCCTAGTGTTGTGACTTTTTCACACATCAACCCATTCAAAATGGGGACCCCCTAAGTTTTGCTCCGTTCGGGTCTTTTGGCTTTGTCTTTCGGCTGTCTCTCTCTATTCCATCTGTCTTTCCGAGGATGTGCCCGTCTTTGAGCTTAAATTTGAGGTTTTGGCTAAGCCTGTAGAATTAGGGTTTGTGTTTTTCATGTCAATTTGAGGTTAATTTGAGTTGGTTAATTGCATTCTGACTGCTACACCGTACCTAGAATACTTTAAGCGTCCTGCTCGCAGAATTTGAGCTGAAACGGACAACTAGCTATTTTTAGCAAATCCTGCCCTCGAAGCAGATTTTAGGGTTTGCATGCGAAGTTTTTCAGTGCATGTTTGAAGATTATTTCTGGGTTTTCCGAGACCTACGCAATGGTATAACATGCAAGATGAGATGATAACTTTCAGCAGTCTTCACTTCGGAGGCTAATTTTAGGGTTTGCATGTTGGAGTCTTCAACGCATGTCTAGATATTCTTTGTGGGTTTTTCGAAAGCTTCGTAGTGATGTAACATGCAAACCAAGATCGACCTTTTTCAAGAGTTGTCTTCAGAGGCTAATTTTAGGGTTTGAATGCAGGACTTTTCAGTGCATGTCAGCATATTCATCATGGGTTTTTCAAGAGCTACGCAACAGGGTAACATGCGAGGCAGGATGATCACTTTTTCAGGGACTTACTATTTTTAGCAGGATCACTCTGGCAGCTGCCGAGCACTTCATTATCACGAACAAGGCGACATGCAATAGGAACGGGTCAAACAGAGATCATTTGATTGACATGCAAATTAGATTAGGGTTTCCAGCTTTGGGACCTAAAATGGGGGGTCAAACGCCAAAATCTCCAAAAATTGATGTATCCCATCGCGACCAGTATCTTTCAAGCTATCCACTGGTAAAATTTGAAGGCAATCTGAACACTTACTATTTATAGTAAGTCACTTCTAAAACAGGCTATAAATAGCAAGTCAACATGAGACATCGGTGTGAACAGGCCAATTAACCCATGAGGATCACGTCAGTTAGATTTCAAGTTAAACGGAGTTGCAGAAGTCCTAAAACCAAGCAGTTATTATAAATAGTAAATCACCACCAGAAACATGCTATAAATAGCAGGTCGGCGCAAGATGGTAATGTGAACAGATCAACTAGATCATGAAGGTCCTATGGTGAAAATTTCAAATCAATCCAAGCTTCAGAAGGGTGAAAACGAGAAACTTACTAAATATAGTAAACAAGGGCGAGCAAGCTTCTGGGTATCGGATATCTTCGAGAAGGAGATGATTTTAAAATTTTCCACACCTTGCCAAGGACTTTAAGATGGAAATTTCACTCGGGCGCTTGGTTGATGAATCTTCTAGAGGAAATAAATTATTTCTAAGGCAGATGGGTTGGAAATTTGGCTAAGGCATGAAGAATTTAAAGATGAAGTTTGCTAGAGAAAAAGGATGAACTAGATCACTCAAACCTTGGAGATCAGAACATGGATATCAGGTGAGTAAAGTGAATTTTTATTATAAGTGTTCTGATGCTCTTCTTTTTATCTGTTTTGCAGGACAAATGTCGGGACCAAAGTGGGAGGGCTCGAAGTGGAGCGAATACTTCGAGACAATATTGCAATTGTAGGATGAAATAAAGTTACATGTTTCAAGCCTCTCTATGATGTCTCACTTGCGTCCAAACCATGAAGGGGATGTTATCAGAAATGGCTAAGTGTTGGAATTTCTCCTCAAAGACCCAATATGCACCCAACGCAGTCAGGTGAATGGCAAGTGGGAATGATTGAATCCAAGACAAGAAAATATTTCAAGTTCAGAATGAAGGAAAAGATGAAGGCCTAGGCGTTGGAGACTGACATCATGACAGATTGAAGGACAGAATAAAGGAATTCTTTTTAAGTCTGAAGTCCTCCAGCAATGACCCAAAAAATGTTCTCCAGCATACTCCGCATAACCAAAGGTACCATGACAACAAGGAGGAAGATCATCGTCAAACAGTTGAACGTACCTGCCATATCAGTCCAAGAAACAGAAGCCATGATGATCAGACTCATCCAGTTTGCAATCAAGAAGAGGAACAAGAACAATGCGAACGCGTCTATGGACAAGAATCTTCTAAAAGGGTGGTGGACATTAATTGCTCATTTATTACCTCACTCCTCTTGGTGGCGGTTTTTAGGGTTAGGGTTTATGTGGCTCGATCTGAGCCCTTCATTGTAATTGAATCTGAGCCGTCCACTGGATTTGGCCAATTATAAAAAGGGGCATCCCCCCTCATTTGTACCTCATTAGAATAGCAGAGAAGGAATAGAGAGAGATTGATAGAATAGGAGGTAGCATAGTTTAATAGTTTAGCTTAGATTGAAAAGGAAGGAAAGTCTTCCATTTGAATACTTTGTAAGAAGTTGTTGTGAACACTTTCATAATAAAAGAGTTTTCATTTATGGTGATCTCTTCTTTGTTGTGAGTAGCTAGCGAGGCTTCTTCGTCCTTCCAATTCACTTAGAATCTTGAAGTAGCTTAAAGTAAAGTAGATATTCATTTCATGCAAGTAGTTGGCAATTGTGAAATGTGGTGTTTAATTTGAACAAAACTTCACTTATCCATACCACTAGCGGCTCGCTGACGGTGGGTTCGCCTTGTGTGGTCAACTGGAATATTGTGAACTTAACTTCGATTATGGTTTATATGTTGGCATGCATCATTGTGATGGTGTCTTCATGCTGAATCATGATTTGAATACCTTTGATTGCTCCTCTAAAGATTGCACCGGTTTTGTGGAAGCTGTCTGAAGCGAGGAAAAGCAAAGCTCGGTTGAAGTCTGCGAGAATTGATCGCCATGTCCCACACCTTAGAGTAGAATTATAGCATCTCTTATCCCTGCACTCATTTAAATTCAGTTCATTCTGGTTAGTGTTAGGAAACTTGCACTTACCTGCCAAATCATTCGAACCACGTGAAACCCTTTAATCTGCTGTCTGTTGTCCGCTGCTGAACAATTGCGTAAGTCCCCTTGAAATACCAGCAAATCACATCGAGCCAACTAAGACTATCCACCGCCTAGAAGGAACCTTGGAGTTGAACACACAAACTCTCTCGCAATCTTAGCATGTTGGATACTTTGATCAAGAGAATAGGGTAGCTGTTGGCAACTTTATTCTGTGTTGATGCGGTCACGAAAATCACATCAACACCTAGGAATAGAGTATGGTGTCTTTGCTACTAACAGTTTAACGAGCACTTGCTTATATATCAGTATAACAGATACAAGGAGAATGATCCTTAAAAATAACAAAATCATTGGTTATCCCAATATAAATCAGTAAAAGTGACTTATTTATCTCAAAAACAATTTTGTATATTTGATGCACATTATTATCTTCTTATTGCATGTTTTTTTTAATAACAAGAAAATACATTACATTGAAAGAGTGCAGGTTGTGCAGCCTTAATATTATTGCATGTTATTTGATTCATTATATGAAAATATATGTTGATCACTTCTAATTGCAATGTTTTTCTAGCCTTTTCTTAGTTAGTATATGTAAAAGGTCATGGTTGAAACATATCTAATCTCTTTTGTATTTAATTGCATGCCTTCCGTTAATTTGGAAGTTCAACAAACTTTTCTCATTAATCACAATTGTACAAGCTGAATTTTTCTCAAATTTGGATTTTTTTTCTAGTCACTTGAAAAGTAGCCTGCTAGCAAATAAAATGATATTGGGACATACCACAGGTACACCCATGAAATTTAAAAGATATCCTGCTCCAAGAGCTAACGCAACTGCTTCTACAACACCAAGGCCAGCTGCTAAAACCAATGCAGTTGAGACAGCAGGTAACTGCAACCTATTATTTCCCTCAGACAATGCTTCTTGAAGCTTATCCTTATCTTCCAAGCTCCAGTGACCTGCAAACAATTGCAACTTAGATGTCCCAAACAGATATGAGCTATTGCAGGTTAGAGGTCTTAAACAGATTTGATCTAACTAGATGACTTCTTTGCTAGAGCAACAAATTCTACTAGATCTTGACTTCCTTACATAGTTACGTACTTGTATTGCCTCTAGTGTAATTTTTACTTTGTTTGTCATAAGCCTGATTGATAACTACTTTCTCTCCAAAGTCTCTTGAAGCTTTATCTTCCGCCACAAATGAAGTAGTCACGTTCAAAAGAGGAATGTTAAACAATTTTGATACAATATTGAAGATTGAAATTGAAACCCCAACAGCAGCCAGCTCCACTGGACCTTTAAGACAAAACCCACAAATAGGCATCAATTTTTCAAAACTGTCTTCATTAATTGAATAGTAAATCAGCCTCTTCATTTTCTTCAAAAGAACCAATTACCTTACATATAATCAAACAGCCTACAGTCAAGCTCTGCTACATTCCACAAGGTCACTGTGAAACTTAAAATTCATTTCCCAAATTTCCTAGTTGTTATTGATTGTGGAATGAAAAACTAAGTTTCTTGATTGAATCGTTAAATCCTTTTGTGCTAAATTTATAACAGGATTCCAAAGAAAAAAACTGCAAAAGGATATATTTATTACAAGGATACAAGCCAAAGAAGTTAGCTCCAAGACAAAATACATAATGGAAGACTAGCAAGAGCACTAGTATTCTAAATCTAGACCGTGCTGGGCTATATCGAATTGAATGATTCTGAAGGTAATTCCAGACAATGGAAGACATATTCCTTTAGATTTTAAAGCAACCTATCTAGGTTTCTGAAAGAAACTATCTTTAAATCTCATTCTAAATTTTTGATAGACATAAATAGATTTTCCTTGAAGAAGAAGGATGCCAGTTAGCTAATGCTTCTATTTATACCTATATGGCCGACGAATGCAGTGTCCACCAAAGATGCAATAGGTTCAGCTGCCAAAGAAACAATTGCTGGAAAAACAAGAAGCGAAATCTCCAAGCCTAGCTCGTCTGCCTTGAATGCATTTCTGGTAAATAACAAGCAAATTCAACACAAAAATCAACAATGAAAAATTGTTGTACGCTATTGTATGGTACTTAAAATGCCCATCTATTGCCTCTTAACATAGTAAAACTAAATGTAGAGAGAAATGTGATCAAATGGCTTGCTCAGGTGATTGAGACCGTAGTTTTGTGTAGCCAATTGGTTCTAAGTCCCCATCATTTGACATTTGTGTGTCAATCATGAGTGTGCATCATATGAACCCACTAAAGCATCAAACAAACTCATAGTTCTCCTGATGCAACAGGAAAACATCCAAATAACATGGCAAGCTCTTTTTTCCTTTAATAGAAAACCAAGTAGTAGTAGCACTTAAACATCCTGAAAATGCTTATTAATTATAAACTTTGCATTATGTTGAGAGTTTAAACCTTAAAAGTTAAAACCTATAATTACTCATGGTGCCATTAAAATTGAAACAAAGACATTCCCCTAAACAAAAAACTTAGTTGCCTAAGGGCTGTTTCGCATAGATCTATATATCCATGCAAATAGCAACCAACATTTTCAAGGTCACTTGGCACATACAGTCAAGTTCATGCCAAAATAACTTAATTTGCACATTACATTGAATCAAATTGGGAATTCCTATAAAGGAAAAGTGCACTGAAGATTTCACCAGCTTCCATAAATTTCACCTGTTTCTTAAGATTCCCAAATACCCACTTCAAGGAGTACAAGGTCACTCACCAAAGTTCATATTACTATAACCTAATTACATTTAATTAGGATTATTTCATGCTTACCTCCATCTCTGTGTATTATTTAATAGATCGAATATCCTAAAAACACATTAAGTATTAAAAGTGCGCCATCAGATATTTTAAGGTAAGCAGACTCTTGTTAAACCGAATTCTCTTTTTCCTTAACTGCTTGATAAAACCAACTAAGAAACAGAAAGGTATTCATAGTCCACAGTGTTGGGGATTTTGGCTGTTCAGTATTCTTTGTATCTCCTAAGAAGGTCATTGAGAATTTCATAACTATTGTATTCCTTGACTGCAAGACTCAAGAGGGTATTCCTACAAGATCTTATGAATAGACACACTTATAATAAAAAACAATTCATTAATCTTAGCCATTTTAGAAACAACCATTAGCAAAGATTAAGAGATAACCAGAAGATTTTGAAGAATTTAAAGAACTTTGATCAATTCTTGTAAAACCATCCACCATTGAACCAGGCCTATAAGGACACAAAGCTAAGCCCAATTTCTCTATCACTCACTCATGATGTGTTAGTTCATGGTAGAATATGAAAAGGATCTTGAAGTATGCAGAAAAGATGCATTCATAGATGTATAAGCAAAGGAAAAAGAATCAAAGCAAAGAAAACATGTTTCCATATACAATTATGTGAAATGTGAATGAACAAACAAGATAAATTACTGTTCCAAAAGATTTGTCCTTAAATTTCTAAAGCGTGGCATTAGAAATTTGTAGACCGGTGCCTATTCCTATGCAACAGATTCAAGAAACAAATTCATTAAGCAATTTTATATGTAAACTATAGTTTCAGAAAAGCATGATTTATTGGGCTTTGTCTTGCAAATCTCACACTCTAACATGCATTCCCACTTATCCAACACAAATCATACTTAATTATCCATTATTTATATCAAATATCCCACAAATTGCATTTGAAAAGATTTAGAAACAACACTTGGTTGCAGACTAATCAAATTGCAATACAACACAAATCATACTTAATTATCCATTATTTATATCAAATATCCCACAAATTGCATTTGAAAAGATTTAGAAACAACACTTGGTTGCAGACTAATCAAATTGCAATACAAGCACAACAAATGTGTACCTAGTAATTTGAATGAAACTCCCTGAAATAACCAATCAAATAATGGAAACAATTTAGCATTCAACGAATGGAAACATGTCTTATATTAATTCTTTGAGAAAAGAATACATGTTCATTACAAAAGACTTGTTCAAAAAATGATTCTTATTGTTGCTCACCTAGAGAATGTCTTGAATTTCTTGCACTAAGGAGCTACATAAAATTTCTAACTTTTATTAAATTGCCAACAACTTCTATTTATAACTAAATGACAAGGCTCCTCTCACTTGGATGATTGATGCTTGTCAAATTGATTTACAATTCATTTGATAAAGTGATTAGCACTTTTTAAAGTGACACCTAGGTCCAAATCCTTCAAAGGCTGGAAATTGTGCATTGGTTTGAGAAGTGCTACTGACAATACCCTTCCTATGAAGATCAACAACTTCCATTATCAATCACACTACACTGATGAGGAAGGAAATTGCCAAACAGAAATTCTTTCAAATCAAGCCTACTATTTCTTCTATTGATTCTAATCATTTCATCACTTGAATCATTAGAAGCATATGGGAAATGATCTTTCAAATCAAGCATGCTACTGGTCTAGTAGTCATACCTTTATTTCTAACTTTCCATGTCGCACACTGCCTTGTATTGTCATATCTTTGTTGGCGTAAAAACTGACACCTCTGGAGTGCAAGTTTGTACGAACAGCTATGCACATTGCGTAATGAGTGCTCTTCAAATTAGGAGGGGAAACTCCCTCGTAGTGCCAGACAAAAGTGCTTGAAAAGGGAAATAAACTAAACCATATCTTGTCTTTTTTGTCTCAGCTATAAGAGGTACAAGGCTTTCAAGAAAACTATATACATTGCAGCTAAGTGTTTTCTGGTTTCGCAGATCATTAACTACAACTAAGCTAACTACTTTAAATCTATCCAGTTTCCTCAAGAAAACAGAGCATGAGGAAATGGAGCAGGAATGATTATTTGACGATAAACAAGAACAAATTCTCAACTTGAAGGCAAGGTGGCACATCTATCAGCTCAATCTGAACAAGTTTATTATTCACACACATCACACAATAAACAAGAACAGATTCTCAACTTGAAGGCAAGGTGGCACATCTATCAGCTCAATTTGAACAAGCTTATTGAACACAAAACATGATCAATCTAACTAAGGAAAGAATTCACCATCATAATTGCATGAAACCCAAGTGGCATAACAATTCATCATAACAGTAAATACTCATGAACAAATACAAAACGAGCAATATTGAAGGCAAGGTAGGCACAGCATATATTTCTCTCTCGTGCAAAAGTTCTTGAACAGATACAAAATAGCAATACTACAGGCAAAGTGGGCACAGCATGTATGCTATCACGCAAAAGTTATGTACAAATGAGCAAAAGCTCTTATTTATAGACATCAAAAGGTGTAGGGAACCCTAAAATCACCTTGAATCAACTATAGTCTTGCAATGCATGCAAGATTTTATTGCTAAACCCTAATAAAGAAACTATACAGTTAACTGGAAAACTACCATCAGTTAACCAAAACATCTAATCTAAATGGACAATGTGCAAGCATGCACGTCCTTATTGAAAGCAAAGTTAACTGGAACACTACCCTCAGTTAACTGAAAACCCTAATCCTAACTCCTGTGAAGATAATTCCAAGGAAGAGATATGCATGTATGAAATCAGCAAGTGAACTCAAGACTAAAAGTCGAGTTAAATGTTGCTTCTAACTCTATCCTCGAAACTAACTGCAGATCCCAACTGGCAGATCACTCCAAGTCATCCCGGTCCAACACCTCGACCAAGAATTCATCAATCACTCTGTCCTCTGGCACTTTGACACTGTCCAAAACAATAATCTGCCTCTTCAATTCCTTGTCACTCTCCTTGATCGTATGCATGCATTCTCTGACATCCTCAGCTGCCTTCTTGAAACTAGCTGAAATCATAGCAATGTTCTCCATTTTAGACGCCACAAGATCTCCTTCAAGATTATCACGAACCAGCTTTTCAAACTCAGCTTGCACCACGTTCAGTCCAATATACGTGCCATCTTCAAGAAGGTAATGACACGGGATCTGAACAACAAAGCCACTAACGAGTGCAAGAGCTCCGACAACATTATCTTTTAGTGAAAATAACTTGGTAGAGATCTTTTCACCTATCTCCATTTTGAAAAGGTGCTGCTCTTTCCAAGTGAAAACCTTCTCTCTATCTTCATCAATCTCCAAAGCATCATATGCAACAGACAACTGAGATATAAGAATTTGATCCTTGGCTATACTCTCTGCAACTGAAATCTCGAGTAGCTAGATGCCTTGACGAAGTTTATGTGCATCACTCCTCAATTGATACAAATCCATAAGAAGCTGCCGACCTGTAACAATGAAGCTCTCAATCCAGTTGTCCAGAAGTCTACCATGACTGACTAACTGATCCAATTTTCGTTGTTCTGCAGGTGTATTCTGTGAAAGAACAGGCGCTCTACTCAAATTTCCATGGACAAGATCATAGATATATTGTTGAAGTTGACTGTTCTCGACTTTAAGCAGTGCTTTATCTTCTCCATCCTTCGTAATGTGTTCCTCGAGATTATTGGTAACAATCTTAAGAAGGCTCAAGTCTGTCTCTCGAGTGGTCCTGCCAAGATTTGCCTTGGTGAAAGTAAAGTCACCGACTTCAACCTCATCTAGGCTCTTACCCTCTGGAGGAGTAGCAACCTCTATAACAATCTCTGACTCTGGAGTCTTCTTGATATGCACCTGCTTCTTGATTTTCTTGTTCGACCTCTTCTGATAAGGCTCACCGAACTCAAATAAATCAAGGTTGTAGGAAGGTTCTCGCCTCTGTCTCCCCAAAGTCCTCTCAAGCCAACAAGAGTGAACAATATTATCAATTCGAGGAGAGTGTCCCTGATGTATCAACCTATGGTGGTTCGGTTGTCTTTGATCCTACTCAAACTGGAATCTCAGGCTCTGAATCTATATCAATAAGCTGCACACGTGGTGAACTAGGAGGTGAAACGCGTGGCTCAGCTTGAATGACTGTCTCCACTGGGATCTCAGGTGCATTCTCTACTTGCTTCTGCTTCCTTTTACTAGTAGTCCTCCCTCTCGTGTTTCCACTGAGTCTAACCCCTTCAGGTGGCATCACAATAGCCTTGACCCGAGGCCTTGACCTCGAAGTAGAAGGCAATGAAGAAAAATCCACTAGCGGCTCTATAACAGGAACTAACTTTCGCCTTGGTTTGCTCTCCAAGAATTGCTTGTTGGTCTTGATAACTGATCTAGACACGTCCTCAATAGAAGTATTCTCCTTAGCATACCAATATAGTGAGCGAAGTGGCTGCCGAGCAATTTGATCCTTGACATATGAATTGAGAAGAACCTCTCCATCATCATCGGATAGACCATCAACATCCTTTGATAGGTAATCAGAGAGCTGAGTAATAGTGAGTCTACAATAGTGACGACGACGAACCTTGAATTCATCATCGCAATTAGCCCAAAAATATTCAAGTGTTGGCTTATGTACAATCCCTCGCTCCAACCTGGCTGCATAATGACCCAAAGGATCATAGGAACGCCTCTCAGTATGAGACTTGAGTTTGAATCTCTCCATCTCAGTTGACATATACCTAGCATATCCCGTAGTTTTGCATGTAAAAATACCCAATCCGAACGGAAAGGAAGCTGCAAACTTATGACGAATGCGAAGAAAGGAGTGAACGTGTTGAACCTGTCTGAGAAATTCCATGAAGATGATCTTGTCTGAAGGATACCTTGGTAACATTAGAGGCTCTCCAACGTATCCATAAACCCGGATGTATGTGAAAGTAGGGAATTGGATAAACCAATCCGCCCAAGTCTCCATTGCTGATTTCGCCTCTGCAGAAATCCGAATGTGCATTTCATTTTCAAGATCTCTGACTGTCCTCATGGAAAAGTGATCATTCACTGCTCGGAAATCCTGTTTAGCTTTAGAAAATTCCAACTAAGAGTAATACTTGTGCACACGCTGAACACCAAGAGTCTCGTTAGTTTTTAGGTGTCTATAACTGCCTTGAGATGCAACTAAGTAAACCAAGTAAGACACCATGTGAAACTCATGAAACCTGAGAAAACCAATAATCTGCTGATGTAGGCAATCGCTGATCAACATAGCCCAGTCAAAATGTTCTTTGCCATCAAGGATCCTGGAAATGATGTAAAACATCCATGGTCGGAAAGTACTAGCATCTTCTTGACCTGTAACTAGATTAAGTAGAGTTATCAAAACAGCAACCTCGTCCTTGAATTCACCACGACCAACCTTTTTAGGCATGTTGGTCTTCTGAACCTTCAACCACCTCTGAGCAACCTTTCTCTGTGAACGTTCTTGATCTCCATCCCATATCTTCTCATAGGCCTCAATAACCACCGTGAAATTATTTGAACGAGAAGGAATAGCAAAGCATTTCTCTACATTGTTTGGCTTAAGACTGCAGATAACTCTCCCATCAGCTGATCTGATTTGTCGTGAAGACGAGTCGTAATGCTTGATGCAAGCAAGAACAAACTCGACATCAAAAGCGGTGACGGGAATAGATGTTGCTGCCAGCAACCCGAAACGTTCAAGATTCTTCAATGTATTGCTGCTAACATCCTCCAAACTGCTCAGGTTAACCACTGGATAGACATGACCTAAGTCTGTGTTTGAAGTTTTAACAAAATCATGTATAAGGACTGATTTGGTTCTATAATCAATGAGATTGAACTGCATTTTGAAAATGAAGACTTTTGACTGTGAAGTTGAATCAACTTTTGACTGTGAAGACTTTTGACACCGTTCCCCACCATCACGCCAAACCCTCCTCTTATGATTGAAGATCCCTTTTTATTTACTTCAACAATTGATTCAAGTGGGGATAGTAGGGGGCTGCAATAGGGTGTACTTGATCCTCAACCCTAGGCCCAAGGATAGGACCTTATCCTGCTTGGCATCATGTGGTCCTTAACTGATGGTCCTCAACCATCATCATGAGGTGCAATACTGAGTGAGGAATCATTCACAGTTCCCCCTCCTTGCATTCTTGCCTCATCCCTTCGTGACCAATTATTGCCAAATCATAATCATATCACTGTTCATAATATCAGTAAATATATGCTACAGTGACACAATACAATATTATATCGGTGTTTAATTGGTAAAATTATATATCTACACTTATCTGATAAATAAGCATAAAACAACTATCTTTGCGTACCACAAGAATTGATTATATTATTACTCTGATTGAATCTGCTGCATCTATATGAGAGGCTATGCTGTTGATCGATTACTTTTGCTAATATTTACTGACTACAGATCATATATATATGACTTGATCTCCTTCCCATTCGATGTGTTGTTCCTTTATTCAGATCTCTTATTGACTTTTGTATTCCTCCTTATGCCTTTTCATGAAGGGAGGCATTTCTTAAAATAGACAACCTTTTATAAGGTCATGACCATTTGTTAAGAACCTTACTTAATTCTTATTTCAACCACTGCCTTTTCTAAACTAAACTCAAACTCTTAAAACATCCTTCTCATAACCTGAATCGCATCTGTGATGATCCTCAATAGAAAAGACTTTGCTCTCAACTCAGATTTTAGAAAAGATGTTACTTCAAAGGAGAAACTTGAGAAAATAATCTACTCCAAATATATGTATATGTATATTCTATTTATACTTTGTTAAATGCAATATGTTGTAGGTGACCGATATCAACTCAAATGCAAATGGCAGTATGAATGATGTTCAATAGATTGTATGTTGCCAACACAGATTGATCAATAGAACTTGAATAATACTAATTGCGTCTGATGTAATGTTGATTGGGTATGAGATAATCTCGACTATATGAAGTATAATTATGTTATATACACTGATCAATATGAGTCGAACCAGATGTGAAAGCCGATTATCACTGAGACTTCTTCACACATTCTCTCTTCTTGGATTGATGGGATGGTAAACACTGTCCACCAATTTCTCCAGTGATGCTCTGTATCGTCTCCTCCTGTATCTGATCAATGCTTGCTTGACTCAGATTTATGGAAAGCAGTATTATGATCTCTCTCCCTTATATGCTCTTTACTTTGAACTTGGTGGGATTAAAATAGTTCAATCTTCAGCAGCGATTCCTTCTTCTTATTCTCTATATATCTTCCAGACTTCTATCGCATTTCCATTTGTATCCACTCTCCAGACATGGCGGGAGGCGCAACTATTCTTTAATCTCCAGACGTGTCTTCCCCAAATGCTACATCTCTTCACATGAATCGACTTCATCCATCGGATGTAATTAGTCAAAGGTTAATACTTAACAAATCATTTATGTATGCATTGATTTAATTTAGTATTTGCACAAATCAATATTATGCTATATAAATACTAATTTTAATATATATAGTAATGTCCCCTTTTTAGAGTGATCTTGTTTTGTGATGGTTAGCCTATTATTTTGATCCTCGTAGGCTAGTGTGTTGGATAGAGGATCGCAGTGGCCGTTTTGGTGGTGTTGTGACCTTTTCACACATCACCCCATTTCAAATGGGGACCTCCTAAATTTTGCTCTGTTCCTCGTCTTTTGGCTTTGGTTTTGTCTCTCTCTCTTCTGCTATCTGTCTTTCCGGGGTATGCCCGCCTTTGAGCTTGAACGTGAAATTTTGGCTAAGTCTGTAGAATTAGGGTTTGTACTTTTTTGGTCAATTTGAAGTCAAATGGAGTGAGTAAACTGGAATCTGAGCTTTACGTTGTAGTTAGTATGCTTCCAGCAGGTTCCCAGCTAAATTTCATCGAATTCCGACGACTTACTATTTTTAGTAAGTGTTCAATTCAGGGCGTTCTCTCAACACTACTGAAGTTCTCTCGGTCACATTGCATCTAGAACATGTCAAGCTATTTGTCTGCAAATTTTGAGCCAGATCGGACAACTTTCTATTTTTAGCAAGCTCACCTTCAGGGGCTGATTTTAGGGTTTATATGTGAAGTTTTTCAGTGCATGTCTGGAGATTCTTTCTAGGTTTTCTGAAACCTACGCAATGATATAACATGCAAGATGAGATGATGACTTTCAGAATTCAGCCCTCGGAGGTTATTTTTAGGGTTTGCATGTTGAAATTTTCTTCGCATGTCTGAACATTCCTTGTGGGTTTTTCGAGGGCTTCGCAATGGTATAACATGCAAACTAGGATCAGGACTTTTTCAGGAGCCATCTTCAGGGGCTATTTTTAGGGTTTGCATGTCAGAGTTTTCAGCGCATGTCAGGTTATTCTTTATGGGTTTTTCAAGATCTATGCAGTGATGTGACATGCAAGATGAGATGATCACTTTTCAGTGACTTACTATTTTTAGCAGGTTCACTCCGACGGTTGCCCAGCATTTCAGAATCATGAACCCGATGACATGCAATAGAAACGGAGTCAAACGGAGGTCATTTGAAGCACATGCAAGACGAATTAGGGTTTCCAGCTTCGGATCCCAAAATGAGGGGTCAAATGCTAGAATTTTCGAAAACCGGTGTATCCCACTACGATCAGTATCTTTCAAGCTATCCACCGGTAAAATTTGAAGGCAATCGGAGCACTTACTATTTATAGTAAGGTGTTCCAGAAATAGGCTGTAAATAGTAAGTCAGCATCAAGCACCAGTGTGAACAGGCAAGTCTACCGATGAGGGTCACGTCATTCAAATTTCAAGTCAAACAAAGTTGCAGAGGTTCAAAAATTAAGCACTTACTACTTTCAACAGGCCTGTGCAGAAGAATTAGGGTTTCCTAAAATGTAGGGCGAAACACAACAGTTACACGAAAGCAGCATCCAGTCACAATCCACATCCTTCAGGCAATCAGCACGCGAATTTTGAGCTCATTCTGAACAGTTACTATTTTTAGTAAGTTGCTAAATATAGCTGAGACATGCAGGCATCAGGCGCCAGCAGCTCAGTCACGTCACAAGGTTCAAGACAAAAAGAAAATCAAGCTTTTTGGAGCTAGAAATCAGCTTGAAATGCAAAAATTCAGGAACTTTCTAAAAATAGCAGGTTAGGGCAAGCTAAGGGCATCCTCAACAATCAGAAGAATCACCTCTCGAAAATTGCCTCAGGTCTGGAAATGAGCTGAAATTTTACTAAGGCATGAAAAATGAAGGCTTGACCTGTCAAGTGCACCTTGAGAGGCTGAAGATGGCTGAAAATTCTTCTAAGTCCTTGAAATTGGAAGTAGACATGGTGAAATGCGCCCTTGAAGCTGAAGATTGATAGAAAATTTTCTAAGTTGTGAAAATTGGAAGCTCTGAGGTCAAAATGTGCCCAAGGAGAGGAGGAAGTAATTAAAATATTCTAAGTGTGAGAAATTTGAAACTCCCTACACCAAATGTGCCTTAAGATGAAGAGAAGCTCCAAGAAATTTCTAAGTATTGAAAATTGGAAGCTCAAGGCCTCATATGCGCCCAAGAAGAAGAGGGGACCTTGAAGATTTCTAAGGCATTTAAATTTGAAGTAGACCCCCTCATTTGCGCCTTGACTTGAAGGGGAGACTAGAAAAAGTTTCTAAGTGTTTTAAATTTGAAGCAAGACCCCTCATATGCGCCTTGACTTGAAGGGGTGAGTTGAAAAAAAAAATCTAAGCATGCAAAACTTGAAGTAGACCCCCTCATTTGCACCTTGACTTGAAGGGGAGACTAGAGAATATTCTAAGTGTTTTAAACTTGAAGCTTGCCCCCTTATATGTGCCTTAACATGAAGATGGATGAGTAATTTAGCTAAGTGTTGCAAACTTGAAGCTTGCCCCCCTAAATGCGCCCTAGTAACTTGAGATTAGTGGAAAATTTTCTAAGTATAAAAAATTGGAAGTAGAGAGGGTGAAATGCGCCTTCACTTGGAGATAGAGTTGGAAAATATTCAAAGTGTTGAAACTGAAAGTAACACCCAGCAAATGCGCCTTAGCTAAAAGGGAGGGTGAGTTGAAATATTCTAAGTATTGGAAATTGAAAGTAGAAGCTCCCAAATGCGCCCAGCCTTGAAGACAAGAATGTTGAAAATTTCTAAGGCAAATAAATTCAAAGCTTGAAGGGTCATATGTGCCTTGACTTGTAGGAAGAGTTAGGTATTTCTCTAAAGCATCAAAATTGAAAGTTCACTACTCTATATGCGCCTGGACCTTGAGAAGGGTAGGAAATGTTACTAAGGCATTGAAACTAGAAGTTGACACCTCCAAATGTGCCTAGGACAAGAATTGAGTATTTAAGGAATTTCTCTAAGGCAAGGAAATTGGAAGTGCAGAGGGCTAAATGCGCCCAACTTGAGCAAGTGATTGGAAAGTATTCAAGTATGGCAAAATGAAAGTGAAGAGGGTTAAATGCGCCCAAATGCCAAGAGGTAGCTTGAAAATTTTTAAGGCAAGCTAAAATGGAAGTTCATGCACCCATGCTAGTGATGTTATTTGAAATTTTTCTAAGGCATAAAATTCCACCTCTAGGGGAAAATACACCTGAGCTTGAAGAAGTGATGAAATTTTTTGTGGCATGGATGAATTGGCAGTGGATACGTCAGAATGTGCCGGCTTCATGAGATTGAAGAATATTTTCAAGGCAGAGCAAAGAAAATTCACCCAAGTGTGAAGAATAAGAATAAATTTGATTGACAAATATTTTTCTAAGGTTAAAATTCAAAAAAAATTAAATGTACCCCTTCGTTTGTAGACCCATGGATTTGACGCTTTCTGAAGGGAATCTTCTTCTGGGTATCGAACATCTGCGACAAGGAATTGATTTCAAAGTCTTCCACAGCTCGCCAAGGATTCTGAGGTGAAGATTTTTGATGGGTACCAGATTGATGAATTTCCTAAGGAAAATTTAAGAAATTTTCTAAGGCAAAGAAAGAAATGTTTGTGAAAATAAAATTCCTTGGCTGATGAATTCGAAGTTGATTGCCTAGGTGAATTTGCTCAAATTCTTCGTGAGGATAGTCTTCTTGAGCCAGAAATGAATAAAATCAAAGTTGTCAACACCTCAACTGGTGAAATAAATTTCTTGAAGAAGATGCAGTTGAAGTTTACACTTTCAAAAGATGATTTTAAAATGCATCTCTTAAATACGCCCTTGAGGATGATGAAATTTGTCTAAGGCATTGAAATATGATGCACAGGTGTTATATGCCCCAGCCTACAGATGTTGAAAAATCATGAAGAAAGCAAAGTTGGCTAGAGACAAACGATGAACCCTATCAAATCCGGAGATCACTCAGACCTTGGAAGTTAAAGCATGAAAATCAGGTAAGGAAGGTGAGTTTATATTATGAAGTATTTTGATGCTCTTCTCCTTGCTTGTTTTGCAGGGCGAACACCGAGGCCAAGGCATGATGACTTGGGGAGATGAGGCGAATACTTGGAGAAAATGGCTAAGTGTTGAGACCTAGTATGTGCCCTACTCAAGTGGCAAAGAAGAAATGTTTTCAAAGCTCGGGATGGAGGGAAAGATG
Organism: Sequoia sempervirens; assembly: GCA_007258455.2. Lineage (NCBI taxonomy): Eukaryota > Viridiplantae > Streptophyta > Pinopsida > Cupressales > Cupressaceae > Sequoia > Sequoia sempervirens. Next base: position 52,316 of record VDFB02251810.1, read on the forward strand.
GAAACCCATGCATTAATGGTCCCCATCAAGTACTTCAAAGTTGAAGAACAACATCAAGGAGGAAAATCATCGTCGAGCGGAGAAATAAGTTGTTGCCTTGGAGTCAGATCGAGAACGTGCCTGCCATACCCTTTCAAGAAGTTGAAGCAAGGATGATCAGACTCATCCAGTTTGCAGTCAGAAAGAAGAACAGTGTGAACACGTTTACAAACAGGAATCTTCTAGAGGATGGTGGACATTAATTGTTCATTTATTACTCCACTCCTCTTTTAGGGTCTAGGGCTGAGGTGGCACAATTTGGGCCATCCATCTAATTGTAATCTGAGCCGTCCATTGGACTTGGCCAGCTATATAAAGGGGCATCCCCCCTCATTTGTAATTCAATTAGACACTAGATCAGTAGAGAGTAGACATTCTGTTAGAGCAGAGGGATAGCTTAGCATAAGTTAGCATAGCGTAGTTTGAAGGAGAAGGAAAGTTTTCCTTTGAAAACTTTGTAAGAGATTGTTGTGAAAACTATCATAATAAAAAGAAGCTTTCATTGATGGTGAATTTGTCTCTGTTATGAGCAGCTAGCGAGATTTCTTCATCCCTTCTACTTCAAGTAGCTTAGTTTAGAACAATTTCCATTTTCATGCAAGTAGATGTTAGTTGTGGATTTGTGGTGTTAATCAAGGCAACTTCGTTTTAATCCATACCACTAGCAGCTTGCTGACGGCAAGTTTGCCTTGCGTGGTCAACTGGAAAACTTTACAAACTTAACTTCGGTTATGGTTCATGTCTTGGCATGCATCATCTTGATGGTGTCTTTATGTTGAACTGTGACTTGAAAATCTTATGCCGCTCCCTTGAAGATTGCACCGACTTTGTGTAAGCTGTCCAACACGAGGCGGAGCAGAGTCTGGTTGAAGTCTGTTGAGATTGATCCCACGTCCCGTTTTAGTATAGAATTTAGAACCTTCTTATCCCTACACTCATTTAAATTCAATTCATTTCTGGTTAGTATTAGGAAACTTGCACTTACCTGCCAAATCATTCGAACTACATGAAAGCCCTTAATCTGCTATCTGCTATCAGCTGCCGAACAATTGTGTAAGTCCCCTTGAAATACCAACAAAAACACATCGAGCCAACTGAGGGTATTCTATTGCACTGAAGGAACCTTGGAGTTGAATGCACGAACTTTCTCGCAATCTTAGCGTGTTGGATACTTTGATCAAGAGAGAATAGGGTAGCCGTTGGTGAACTTTATTCTGTGTTGGTGCGGTCACGAAAATCACATCAACATGTGGGTTTTGACATTTCCACCCCTTCAGTTCAATGTTGGGCTCAATGCAGGCCTTTGCAATTCAGTGTTCGCCAGCTTTTGACGGCATGTTAAAACACTGAGAATTGAGGGAGATACTAATATTGCAATGGTTGGGTATTTTATCGTCTATTGAGATATTATAAAGTTATTATTTGACTTTAGAACATATTAAATCCCACTTGAAATATTTGTAATTTTGTACTTTATGACTTAAATGTTAAAGTGAATATTTAAATTCACTTAAGTCATTTATTTGGGTGCCCAACTATGGAAAATGTATTAAATACATTTTAAATGTATTTTAATGCAAAAGTGGCGTCACTTCTTGGAAGTCGTGCCTTTTTAAGGTTATAAGGCAAATGAAGCAAATCGACCTCATTATGTTATGATTATTTGACTTTGCTTCAAAACTTCTCTGTGATTTTTGTCTGAGGGCAAGGGTTTCAAGATTTCTTCATTGGAGAGTGACAATTCTTCATTGATCTGTGATTGTGAGACTATGAAATACCAATTGAATGGTTGCTACTGAGGGAGCTTCATACAGGAGTTCATTTGTGCTTACATCTGAGATTTTTGTTCAGTATTTACCAATTTGCAATAAGGAAGAGGGTTTCTTCATCAGGGATGTCATCTTCATCTAGTTTCCAGATTTCAAATATGAGACTTCATCATCTTGCAAAGGCCGTACCATTGCATTGGAAGGCATGTCACCTGGGGATGGGCGTGTGAAGTAAGAGGCTAAAACGCCTCTCTTTTGGCTCCTGTCTGGACTCCATCCTAGGCATCCAACCTTCTCAGCATCTTTTCTCCAGTTTTTGTGTCAGAGAAAGTAGACCCAGGATCCAGGCGTGGCTATTTCTCAGTTCCAGCATATCTTGCCTGGCATGTTCAGATCCATCTTATTTAATTATTTTGGAGGTTTCCAGGTATGTTGTTTATATGCAATATCTTTGTATGAATTGTCAGATCTTCAATAATATTGCAGTTGTTCCAAAATTCCTTGTATTTTCAGTTTACTTCCATTTTTATGCTTGGCGCACCTTCTACTTCCGTCTAAAATTATTCTTAAAACATTCAAAAACACAAAAACAAGTCAATAAAAGTTAGAGGTTGAGTTGGAGCCAGTTGGGCTCATCACATATATATATATATATATATATATAGAATGTTTGTTTTGGTAAATCATTTTATAAAAGGTATTAAATCAACTTAGCTTATACTTATCTGTTTTTGATGGGGACATCACAGCTTCCTTCAGCAATTCACAGCATATATTTTAATTGTTGTATGTTTGTAGTGAAACGCTGCTTCTGATTTTGTCTTTAGTCGCTGCCTTTGACCAACTCTTATTATCTTAACTGCTGTCTTATAATTATATATATTCATTGCTTCTGTATGGCAATCATTGCTGCTTGTAATTACATATGCTTATTTTATATTATTTTATATTTATACGTATATTATATATTTTTTTAAAAATTATATTATAATGATTATCATTTTAAATTGTTAATATTTATATTTTTATATGTGATAATTATAATCATAATATTATCTTGTGATAATTATAATTATAATAATATTAAATTGCTAATATTTCTTTTTATATTTTTAATATGTATTTTGTTATTTGTTTTATTTATTTATTTGCATTTCAATACTTTATATCTTAGTGTTACAATTTTGGGGGCATGACACATTTGTGCTAATGCACTGAATTGGCTCTAGCAAGCCAAAAGAAATCAGCACAATGGAGAACATGGTGCACAAGGCTATTTTTTGCAAAATGAGTCACATGGTGATGCAGAAGCATTTAAGTCACCTACCGATCCTCTTGTTAAAATTTTGGTTTAAATCTAATTTTCATGTGTGTTTGTAGGTTTATTTTTGTCTTTTTTTTGTTCAATCAAGTTTGCTATCATACATGGGGTCCCTTTGTTGGACATCATCCTTGAGGTTGTGGGAATTTTATTCCTATTTGTCCAAGCTAGACTGCAACTTGTTCTCTCACCTACATGACAATTACAAACATCTCTACATTGCTCCTAGGGTCCACATGATTGACGCCTTTTCCTATTTGTTGGGTGTTTGTTTTAATGTGGGCATGGATAATTACCTCCTGACAGCAATTACCATCTGCCAAGCTTTCACCTTATTCTTGATCATTGATTGTTCCTTTAAGGTTGGCAACCTCCTTTATGTTGGCATCTTTCTTTTAATGAGATTATGGAAGTTGCCATCAGCAACTCTATTAATCTTTAACTATTGTCATCTGGTGCAATTCCTTGCTATTTCAATCAGGCACTTCTATTCCCTGATGATGGTCATGCCCATATAGGCTATTGACAATTTCAATCACTAAGGATTATCCATTCTAATAGTTGTTTCCTATAAAAACATCATTTGTATGTCGATCGAAGATAGCTAATAGACACAGGAACAAAGGTCACAAGAGTAAATAATCAAAATTATCTTGCTAGAATTTGTAGGACTATGATGTCCAAACTAACTTATTGGAAGTTAAATTTTCTAAGTTAACATTGATGCTTGTAGCTAGGTTATGTGCCTATAAGTCATAATTTGAATTTTGGTTTATGTTATTTGAGTTATGGTTACTCTCATTCTGCCCTTGCAAATTGATTTAGAATTTTAGAGTATAGAGATGCTAGGATAGGCTGACTTTCACTGGACACCAATCCTTGTCTGCATCAAGTGGTATCAAAGCTAATAAGCTCACTTGGTTGCTGAGCTAGGAGTCAATTTTTGAAAGCTCTAAAAAATCGTTTCAGGTGTGAGGATCTTGTGACTACACAGAGCTGAAGTAGAAGACATGGCTCAGAGAGGCAAACCAAGCAGTTAGAGTAAATTTTTCTATAGCAAAAATGCTAAGAGCAATGGTGGCTAGATTGGAAGTATTAGAGGCAGCAAAAAGGAGAGGTGTACTTATTGAAGACGTTACTGAAGATGAAGAAGCAATAGGCTAAGAAGGAGGGATAGAAGACTACATGAATGAACCATTCTTAGGAGTTGTATTGCACATAGGAAGTAGACCACAGATGGATACTCCATGTTACAAGAGGAGCTTGAATCCTAAGGAGCTCATAGATTGGATTTTAGAAATGGAGAAGTATTTTGATTTTGAGTCAATAGAAAACCCAATGAGGGTAAAAAATTCCAACACTAAATTGAAGGGTCATGCATCCCCATGGTGGGATCATGTGCAGATGGATAGATAGAGAAGAGAAACAGAGAAGATCCAATCACGGGATCAAATGATGGAAAAACTAAAGGAAAAATTTTGTGCCAGCAGACTACTAGCTGAATTTGCTAAGGCAGTTACAAAATTTGAAGCAGAGGGAAATGAATGTCAAGGCCTACATAGAGGAGTTCTACAAGCTCAATATTCGAGTTGGTCATGTAGAAGATAATGAAGCAAAGATTGCAAGATACATCAACAGGCTCTGAATGTCAGTTGAAAATGAGTTCAGCATGAACCAAGTAAGATCAGTGGAGGAAGTTATCAATATGCACTAAGGGCTAAAGAAAAATTGACTAGAAAGCAGCAAAGCAACTCAAGAAGAAGAGGACAATTTGGTGATGATAAAAGACAACATACAAACGAGTGGGAATCTAGCACCTCGGAAAGTGAGAATTTCAATCAAGATACAAGAGCAGGGGGAAATTCCTCAAGAAGAAGAGAAGAGGAAGAGGTAGAGAATTCACCTATTACAAATGTGGGAAGGCTAGTCATGGAGCCTTCAAATTCCGACAACCATAGTAGGACCATGGAAGAATGAGTGAGGGAAGAAACCAAATTGCCCAAGCTGATGAGGAGAGTGTAGCATCACCCTAGCATACAGAAGAACCAAAGTAAGGAGAGTCTCTCATGATGAAGACAGCATTATTAAAATCAAAGAAGGAAGAGCATGATCCCACCCAACAGAAATATCTATTCAAGACCATAGTCAAAGGAAAATGTTGCAAAGTTGTTGACAATGGAAGCATGGACAACTTGGTGTCCAAGGAGATTGTGTCAAAACTTAAGCTAAAAATGATCAAACATGCTAGGTCATACGAGGTCTCATGGTTGCAAAAGGAGCATCAATTCCTACTAAATGAGCAATGTTTGGTAGATTTTCAGATTGGTGCTTATAAGAATGGACTAGAAAAGGGACATTTCACTCCAACCTAAAATTCTTTTATGTTGGAATTGTTGGCGTAACAACTAACACCTCTGGAGTAAGAGTTGCTACGAACAGCCTATGTACACTACGCAATGAGTGCTCTTCAAATTAGGAGGGGAAGCTCCCTCGTTGTGCTTTACAAAAATACCTGCAAAGGGAAATAAACTAAACTAATTCCTTTTTTTGTTTCAGCTGTAGAGGTACAAGGCTTTCTTGAAAACTATATATGTTGCAGCTGAGAATTTTCTCTGGTTTCGCAGATTCACTAACTACAACTAAACTTAATAACTTAAATTCTATCCAGTTCCCTCAAGAAAACAGAGCATGAGAAAACGGAGCAAGGTTATGACTATCAGACGATAAACGTGTTTAGATTCTCTACTTGAAGGCAAGGTGGCGCAACTATCATCTCAATCTGAACAAGTTTATTGGGCACAAAACAGATTTAAGAATTTACCATGATAATCTTATGAAACCCTATGTGGCATAACATTTGATCATAATAGTAAAGACTCGCAAAACAGATTTATCATCACAATCTCACGAAACCCTATGTGGCATAACGCTTGATCAATAATGACAAAAGATTCACAAGACAGATTTATCTAAACTATGGAAAGAATCCACTATCACAATTGCATGAAACCCTATGTGGCATAACAATTAACTGTAATAGCAAAGACGCATGAACAAATACCAAAAGAGCAATATTGAGGGCAAGGTAGGCGCAGCATATATTTCTCTCTCAAGCAAAAGTTAATTACAAATGAGCAAAGCTCTTATTTATATACATCAAGGTGTAGGGAACCCTAAAATCACCTTGTGTTAACTACAGTCTCGCAAATGCATGCAAGATTAATTATTAAACCCTAATGAAGTAAACTATACAGTTAATGGAAAGCTACCATCGTTAACCGGGTACAAATAACCTAAATGGACCATGTGCAAGCATGCACGTCCTTATTTAAAGCAAAGTTAACTGGACACTACCTTCAGTTAACTGGAAACCCTAACCCTAACTCCTGTGTTGATAACTCCAAGGACGAGATAAGCATGTGTTAAGTCAGCAAGTAAACTCAAGACTGAAAGTCGAGTTAACTGCTGCTCATGACTCAACCTTCGAAATTAACTGCAGGTTCCAACTGGCAGATTACTCCATGTCAACTCGGTCTAACACTTCGACCAAGAACTCATCAATCTCTTTGTCATCTGGCACTTTGACGCTGCTCAAAACAACAGTCTGTTTCTTCATTTCTCTGCCACTTTCTGTAATTGTGTGCATACATTCTTTAACATTTTCAGTCGCCTTCTTGAAACTCGTTGAAATTACTGAAAATGTGATCAGAACCTCCATCAAGATATCATAAACATGCTTCTGAAACTCAGTTTGTACAACCTCGAGATCAGCGTAGGTACCATTTTCACGAAGATAATTGCACAAGATCTGAGTGACTTTGGCGGCTCCGTAATGAAGTGATCTCTGTTTCTTTTGCAAATTGCAGCCGCTGATGAAAACCTAAATTAAGACCGATTTGGTCTTGAATTCAGTCTAGTGAACCTATTCAAGAAGGAAATGATTCTGAAGACAACCCACAACATCGAATTGCGAAAACACGTCGTTTAGCTTGACATGCAAAGATTCTTCAGTAGAACTGCAAGGGGTTTTTAGAGCTTCCGGGGCAATTTTTCTTGAGAAAATCTGAACATGGGTTTTGCGCACAACGGAATTCTGAACAAACCCACATGATGCGATTTTCAAAAAGATGTGTTTTTGGCCCACATGCAAAGAAATCTTCGGAAAAAAGCACAGAGCTTCAGAATGAAGGCTGCGGGGCAATTTTCTCAAAAAAATCTAAGACATGGGTTTGGCTGCAAATGCTGAAATATGCGAACCCAGATGATCAGATTCTGAATATGTGTTGAATTTCTTTGACATGCGAAGAAAGTACCTAAGGTGAGAAATAGAAGAAATAAGACAGAAGATAGAAAGTTTCGCTTGTCTGCTTCTGAAAAATCCGCCAACTTCTTCTCTGGAACTTGATGGAACCTGCATGCAAAGTGAAAATAAAGTTTGGAATCTTCTTCCTCTGCACAATCTGAATTTGTTGCTACGAAGAACGCTGAATTCTGACACCTATAGCACCTTTAGCTTGCTGCTCGCTCAAGAAGAATATAGACTTCAGAGCTCAAGATGATGAAATAATGGACGCCAAGGCTGAAATAAATAGGCTTTCATCTTTGAAATTCGCATAAAGCAAGAAATCCTTGAAAAGTGCGCTTAGCTTGTGATTGGACCCCATCTCAGTTAACTGAAACACAAATAAGCTAAATAAATCGCCATGCATTAGGGTTTCCCTTTCCAATCTTCAGTTAACAACTTCATGCGATTTTGACTTTAGTTAGCAATCCATATTAAATTCGCCATCCTTCACACTTGCTTTAGATTCACAAATTAGAACTAAAGCGTCCCTTTTGATAACTAAAGATGGCAATAAGAAATTCGCCATATTTCATGCAATAATTATTCCAAATATAGTGACCCTTTCAAGACTTCAGTTGGCCTTCAAGAAGTGAATGCACCAACTTCACATTTATGCTAAAAATAACAACCCTTTTGGAACTTGAGTGAACATTCCAAGACAAAATGCGCCAACTTCACTAATTTATGCTTCATCAATAAAATTCTAAATATGGCGACCCTTTCAGAACTCCAATTGACACTCAATGAAGCGCCATCTTCACACAAACTTCACAATTGCAACCAAATTCGCCATGCATGTGAACTCCAGTTGACATTCATTGATAATCTTCAGTTAAGTCGACATGCAACCAAGTTAACTCAACATGCAAGATAGTTAACTCGACATGCAAACTAGTTAACTCGACATGCGAACTGAAAGATCACTCCACATGCCAATATATGAACTGAAGATGACAACCCAGAAAACGTTTAGTCTAACTGCAGTCAGAACTCCAGTTAAGGCGTCCATTCAACTCACTTTCGAAAATTCAACTTTGAACTCTCAAGCGAATTCCAGACTTAGCCAAATTTCATGAAAATTTAAGCTAAAACCTCTGCGGGACCTCTGTTCATCCTCTGACACTGGTTGACTAACTTCTCCGATTATGGCTGACAAGTGCATTGCAAAGCTAAGTAAAAACTGATCAAAAGATATCTTGAGACTACAGACCATAAAACTGACATCTGAAGGCTCAAAAATCCAAGCGCCCTTTTCAAAAGCTGCGCTTTTTCTCAGACTTAGTCAAATTTTGACTTCTGCATTTCGTACGAAGGGAAAAATAAATCCTTCATGACTTCTAATTTATCAACTTTCAGGACTGGATCTCAGGCTCACTGCGGAGCTGACCTCCTTCTGCATGACAGCTGCAAAGGCACATTTCTCCAGAAAACATCATCTAAGGGGTGAAAAACAAGGGCGCCTTTTTGAGAAACTGCTCTTTTCATTCCAGACTTAGTCATTTCTGGAACTGGCTAGAATATCACAAAAACTCCGACTGCAAGCTGCTGAGTCATCCTCTGAACTGACGGAGACAGGCAACGGAAAGTTGAGCGTAACACGGACACATTGAATATCTGAAACCATAAAAAAGAAAGCATTAAAGTCCTGAAAAGCTTAGGCGCCTTTCTCAAAATGTGCTCTTTTGCTTTTTCCTCTGATATTCTGACTAAGATTTGACCCTACATTTGACCTCAAGTTCAGGCACTTCAGCAACTCAGATTCACCCACTGACGGATGCGTCACGAAGCTCAAACAAAAGTGAGACAAACATCTTGGGTGGCATTTAGCCAAAAACCTTCATTTGGCACCTCAAAAAGATGGGCGCCATTTCCAAAAGCTGCGCTTTTTACCAGTGTTAGCCAATTCTCGTTTTCCTCTTGTTTTGCGCTGTATCCACCACAACTTGCTCGAAACAGGTCCGTTTGACAGGCTTGATAGCTCACTGCGAAGCTGACGTGATGCCGGACAAATGTCTGTTGGAAGTGACAAACCCTAAAAATAGGATCTGGACCCCTAAAAGATAGGGCGCCCATTTGAAAATGTGCTCCCCTCTCCAGAGATAGAAAATTTTGGCAATTTCCGTTCAGATTTTCATTTTTCTTAAATCTCTTCAGTAACAGACTGACATGACACTGACACCAACTCCATATTTAAAAACCCCAAAAATGACCTTCTGACAACACTTTTAACAAGATTAAGACTCAATTAAGCAAAATGCCTTAGTGAAGCAAAATTTTTGGTTTTGGGTACAACAGGAATCTTTGATTTTGATTGGTGCTTTTTCTTAATCATGGATTGTGCCTTTAAGGCTGGCGACCTCCTTTATGTTGGAATCTTTCTTTTAATGAGATCATGGAAGTTGCCGTTGGCAGCTATATCAGACATTTACTATTATCATTCGCTACAATCCCTTGCTATTTGGTCAGGCATTTCAATCCCTTAATGGTGGTCATGCATTTATTGGCTGTTGACAGTTTCAATCATTGGGTGGCTTACCCATTCTAGTGATTGGTTCCTATTAAAATAGCATCTATATGTGGTTGGGACAAGTAATAGGCACAAGAATAGAGGTCACATGAGTAAAGAATCAGAATTGTCCTGCTGGGATTTGTAGGACTGTGATGTCCAGACTGAGTTATTGGAAATTAAATTTTCTGAGTTAACATCGATGCTTGTAGATGGGCTATGTGCCTGTAAGTCATAATTTGAATTCTGGTTTATATTATCTGAGTTATGGTTACTCTCATTCTGCCTTTGTAGTTTCATTTAGTGTATAGAGCTGCTAGGATCGGCTTTGTTTCACTGGGCACCCAATCCTTGTCTGCATCACATAGGCATAATGGTCATGGTAATACTTAGCCATAAAAAGGAACATAGAATGCAAGCAAGAGGACAAGGCACCTTCTTCAATCAAATACAAGGTATTAGCAGGATTTACACAGCGAAATTTTAACCTTGTATTTGCAAGATTCCTCCAAGATATAGCAAGCCTTCTAAAAATGCTTTTCAACAATTAAAGATTGATTTTAATTGTGGGTAACACAAACAAAAATTAGACTTATCTGGCAGAGTGCCAACACATACAACTGAAAAATAAAAATCTTCATGTATGGCATTATCTCATGATCTATAAGCACAAGTTACAAAAAGAGACATCGTCAAAGGAACATTGTCTGCCCAGTGGCTGTATTCTACTGGAGTGAAGGAGTTCGTCCATTTTAAGGTGAACTGGCATCAAGGCTTCCAACTAACTGTGAGATACTAGGCAGCTCAAACTGCATAAACATTATAAGGAAGAATATTATTAGAAGAAGAATATTAATGTACTCATAGAAATATGCTACCCTAATAAATAACTTGTAAATTTCCGTCAGTATTCTTAATACTCTAATAAGGAAGATGCTAACTGCCTTTTTCTTACAATTAATGTTACCATATTCACGTCACACACCCAGGAAAAGTTTACGCTATTGAGCAATGAGAAGTAATTACTTTTCACTGAAAGAAAAGTAGCCCTCAAACAGATCAAGAGGCTGCTACTGAGTTCAAAACACACAAAGGACATCATCATTAGTTTGAAAAATGAAAAGAAAAATACACAGATGGCAGCCAGGTCTGATTCAGCTTATCTTAACGAACAGTTAAAAATACTGATTTAAATGATATTCAGAAGTGCCCTTAAATGCTTCATGGTTTATATTCAACCATATATGAAATAATCTTCATTAAAATTGCTCAGGTCTCGCATGGTATTTATATTATGTAATCTACTGCTGGAAAGGAATGAAATAATTTGAAATACATCCACAAGACCCAGCAGTTTATAGGACCACGAATGTTACAGCTGTCTTGACCATTAAAAATGGCTGCAATTTAGGAGAGTGTTGCTTTCTTATACAGGTTTTTTCTTCTTTATCCATTTCTCACTTCTTTGCATAACTTCAATATGATTACACTCCTAAGATCTCTATATATCTGACCGGAATGCAATTGTAAGTTGGGAATTCAATGTGCAGGATTCTTTTTCAACTTTTAGGAAACTTCATCATCGGGAATTTATAAGTATCTTAAGAATATGAAGAAAGAGAAGAATTACTAAATTCAATGCAGTTTTAAAGATTACACATGAATGAACACTTCTGAGAGTCAGAAGACTGAAGGATTAGAAGGATGGAAATAATAACTTCAATGATATGTTGTTCATTGAAGTTAAAGACAAATTAGAATGTGTACATTTAAACTGGACTAGTGAACCCATTTAGACTACAGGTTGTTAAAATTCGTCCTCATCATCCTAAAACTTGGAAAAAGAAAACAAAATATTGCAATAGCTTATTGAGAGCAGTAAATACCTGATATTTTGCAGAAAACCAGTGTATAAATTGCCCACCTTTTGATTGGTTTCTTTCTGATTTAATGAGGAAGTTTCAATGGCTGTGTCTGAGTCTGTAGATTGATCTTTTTGTGTTTTAGATGCTTTTAGCCTTGGGCCTCTTCTCCATCTCACTCTGCACAACACTTCCAAAGGCGGATTACTCTCATATCGCCGCCAGCAAATGGCCTTTGTTCCTGAATTGTTTCCCATAGTTTGGGGATGCTGGTAAATGGGGTATGAGAAAAGCCGTTTGGGTGCGGTGGCCATTGAATAAATTGAGCTCATTTTACTCCTATTCCCCGAGCAGCCCAAGAATACCGAACACGAGCTTCATTCTCTTTAGACAGAAACAACAAAATTCGCATCGGATGAAGAGAATGTTTAATTTGTTAAGCATTAAGGAATAAGATAAATCTATGGTCGGAATTCTGGCCAAGGTTGAGGCACGTTTAAAATTACCACTGTTATTGTTGAAAATCTGTTAAGCCACTAAATTGGGTTAGTTTTCGTGTTTTTTTTATTTTTTGCTGCTCGCTTTTTTTCAAATATGAGGGATCAAATGCATCACGTCAACTTTGATTCCTATCAAAAAGGATTCGTATCGACAACTTCTAAAATGTAAAGTGTTACTGTTACCAGTGCATTCGAATGGGGAATGAGCAACCAGGTTTCTATCTTGGGAAGGGAAATGGGAGTTTAATTGAAGGCGGTGATTTGGTCATTTTAGGTAGGAATTCTACTTTTATTATTAGGTTTTTTAATAATTTATTTGGTATTGGTTGGTATGAGTTTCTCAAAGTTCATGTAGTTATAGATGTAAGATTTTGGATTAAATTTTGTATGTTTTTTTGTCAACGTTTTGGATCACACTTCATGATCTATTGTGAGGAAAAAGGGAAAAAGGTCATAATGATGATATTTTAGTTATTTGATATTGTTTAAATTTAAGTTTTGGCATGTACTTTATTAATGTTGGTTTTATATTGGTATATATTTGTTGAGGTGTGATAAAATATAAAGGAAAAAAGCTAGTCTAATAATTGTATCCAATCATATTTTTTTGGTATGTTAATATGGTATTACATGATTTGTTTTTTTATTTTATCTAATTTTTCTAAAGAGCATATTTTATTTGATTATTAGTAATGAGAATGATATATCACTAGTAATTTTGTGTAGAGTGTTAAAACACGCCCTATATTAATTTAAGTGTTTAATTGATGATATATAAATTAATTATTAATCGATCCTAAATCAATATGAGCTAAGATAGTAAGTGGAAAAGAGAGTTAGAATATTGTTTAATTCTATGTCAATGTAGGGTTGTTGATGATGGAGATTCTGATGTATAGCATGTTTGAAGATCAAATTCAAAATTATAGTATTCAATCTACACCTATTATTCAAGACTAGACTACACCTATAGGTTAATCTTTAGACATTTCTACTCTTCATGATTTTATCCTCTATCGATATGTACTTTTACTCTTAATGATTATATCCTCTATTGATATGCTATTAAAACATGTTTGCATTTGCCTATACCTATTCTTGAAATATAGTGGTGTTAAAGAGCGCCTTTGGGGACCTATTATGACAAAGGGAAATGTGTTTGAATTCATTAATGGAAGTCAAGCCTTGTTTTCTCTTATGAAAAAATCGAAGACAAGTGCCTCATGTAGAATTTGTTAATGTTGATGTTAGTATAGAAGTGTAGATGATTCTTTTGATTATGTTTTTTGATATGTTACGATGATCCTCACTCCTTTGATGATCAACTAATGACTACTAATGTCATGTAGCTTATCCTTAAATATAAGATCTTGGACACTCAAATCAAAGATATTTGGTGTATAAGCTTACTATTAATGATCAAAATGTCCAAAAGGTTCAAGTTAGGAAGGCAAGAAAAATGATTTTTAAATAGGAGAGCAAGACCATGAGCTTCAAACTGTTAGGGACTAAGGTTGAAAAATGAATGATAAGCTTCAAAATTTTGTCTACTTATGTGCAAAATAAGGAAAAATTGAGTGTTAGACAATGTATTTATGAAAAATCCAAAGTGTAAATATAAGAGGGTAAAAGTGTAGGGTATGCACTTTTCTCCTCTAAATTTTTCCATCATTTTGGTATGCATGTGAGATACATGAATCGTGCATGTGAGATACATGAATTGTGCATGCGAGATACATGAATCGTGCATGCTAAAGTAGTGAAGGTAGTGAGTAAAATAAAGAAAAAAAATCATGTATATACAATTGGATGATACCTTGTGGTTTCTTTAGGTTCTTTCTAGAGTGAAATCCCCAACCTACATGCATAGAAATCATTACTAGCACCTATAAAAAAATATGATTAGTATAAAATCATAATCATCAATCTTTTATATTTTAGTGTGTATAATCTATCAAGTGTAAATAGGTAAAAGGATATGAGATGTGAGTTTGGAAATGAAGTTACGAGGATGTAATCAAATTGCCCCCCTTGAAATTATTTAAAAGCATGAGAAAAAATGAAGGTGTAATGTTGTATAGGGTTATCAAGGAGTTGAAACTATAAGTGCCTAAACATGGACATGCATAAATGGTGATCTAATGATGTCCATTGACATGTCACATGGCCCTCCATGGCATAAAATAAATTAAAATTATCTCTGAATTGGTGTTCATCTCATGGGAGCATTTAGTTAGTCCCCTAAGACTCTTATTTTGGTTTTTTTTCTCGTTAATTTATTTTCTCTAGGCATTTGCACCTTTCATTTATTTAAAAACCTTGAATTTTTCTTTGAGTTTATGCATTTGTCTTTTTTATTTAGTTCATCCCAACAACTATCATGTATGCCCTACTAATTATGTAAATGACCCAACTAATGAATTACCACCAAAGGGGAAATTGGATGTTTTATTTTTGTGTCCATGAGCCTTTGCATGTGCGTAATTTATCATTTTGCATGCCTTTTATAATTTTAATTTAAGTCAATTTGAGTTATGCCAAGCTTAGTCTATCTATAGTTATCACCTCTAATTTTGGAACACATGTTAGTAATAATTTTTTGTAAGCCTTGTTTAGGTCTTTCTTTTGGGATTTTTGGCTTTGAATTGGTCCTTATTTCTTGAGAATTTTTGCATCCCTGTATGTCTGAGTCTTTACTTATTCCCATGAAGAATTACACCATAACTTTTAAGATTTTAAAAAATTTGATACAACTTTAATAAAATTTATCAAACACTTACAACCTCTAGGTTCTTTAGGACAATCAAATTCATTAATCTACATAGATTCAAGCATCTTCAAATTTCTATTATCAATATTTTTTATGGCTACAACACAGGTCTTTGTCCTCTTTATTATTTAGTTGACTCTATTTTTCTTATCTTTCTTTCACCAACAAAGGAGAGTCCATGGTTGAGAGAAGAGAAGAGGATGAATAGTTGGGTCCCTAAGAACCAATTTGACATCAACAACATATTCTATATATTAGATCTTTAGTATCCCAAGTGTTGGACCTTTAATTGCATTTATTTTATGTTCAAATAGTTTGATCATTATAGATTAGATTAATTGTTTAATATTGTTTAATATGAAATTTTATTTTCTCTAAATCTTAAATGATTTTCATTCTAGATTTTCCCTTAGTTAGAAGTAGAATAGTTTACTTTGATAGATTAATATTATTTTCACAAATTCGTTATCAAAATATATATATATATATCAAAAATATTAGAGCAAGTAAAATGGAGCAACAAACCAACACTAAACAAAAATCAACAATCAAAACAAACTCTTTCAAATATAAATCAATTTATCTATTTCATTTTTCCTATCAAACCAACAACCAATAAAAACTCATTTTTAAACTAAAAAGTGTTGTTTATTGATTGAGAATAGTAGAGAAATTTATCTATTGCTTGAATGTACTTGTTTTCCTTCTTTTTTTAGTCATTCAAATTTAAATATAAGAGATTAAGAATCACATTGCTTGCTATTTTTTAAAGAATATTTTTATTTTCAATAGTATAATAGTTACATGTATGGATTGATACAAAAATTTGAGGGTTAATTAAGAGAAAAAAATTATGATGAAAATATTTAACATCCAAACTTCAACACCCAATGGTTGAAACTTAAAAAAAATAAAATTGATCAATATTGACACCCAAGCCTTTCCAAATGTCTAGTAGCATCAAATATCCAAACTAACTTGAAATCTAGTCTCAACAAACTAGATATCCAATCACAATGGATTAGATATATGGTTTGATACTGAAAAGTTCACTATGATTGATATGGTTGATAGTTTTATATTGCTATTTTTTTAACAAAATTAATGGGTTTTGTAGAGGAAAATCTCTACATTCAAATATTAGCAAAAATTAAACTTTCAACCTAGTTTATAATTTTTTATGATTTTTCGAATATAATTCCTAGCAAAACTTATAAAGTATACTTGTTTTCCTTTTGAATAACTTTTGTCTTTTAAATTTTGTGTTTTTGTGTGTGTGCACCAAGCTAGACACCATGCTCTAAACATTTTTTTAAAATGTGTTACAATTATTTTAGGTCAAATTAAGGTTGTCATGCATAAGGTGTTTCAAATTTATACCTTAGTCCTACTAAATAATTAATAAAAAATGTCCATCCCAAGCCTCAACATCAATTATATTTTTCCATAAAAGGATTTTAAAAAATACTTTCATTTACTAGTTTTTAGGCACACCATACACATGCATGTTTTTGCCTCGATCAAAGTTAAAAAAGAGCCACTTTTGTACATCCTTAACCAAATTTTCTCATCTAGGTATCAGAATAGATTGCACAGTTTAAATTAGAAACAAAATTCTCCATTTCATATTTTTACATGATCTTAATATTCTATCTAGAAGTTCTTCAAATCTTTACCACAAGTATAACTAACTATATTTTTAAGAAACATAATGTCGTTTTTGGTCATTTTTTGCCCTCAATACCTTATCCTCACATGCATTCAAGCATATTCAAGCACGAACTCTAGGATAAACCCACACAACCCATTTTAGTAACATATAAATTGATCCAAATCAAAGGGGACCTCAACTGCCCTTGTATCTCAACTTTTACTTATGAAATGTGAATTTCACAGGAATTGTCTACGCAGCATACAAAACAGACATTTGATCGTATTTATTAATTAATTAAAAATAGAGATACAATGCATTTTTATTTTCAATTAATTAATAAATAAGATCAAATGTTTGTTTTGTATGTTGCGTACAAACATTGTCAATTTCACATATCTTCCTCCTCTACCATTCAATGCAACAAGTACATAATAATTTGGTGGGTTATTAATGAATCGAGCATAAACTTATACAAACCCACATGGATTTCAACCAATCAAATATTTGATACTAGAATATGCAACATCCTCAAGTTTTTATACTAAGTGTAGCATTTCAAACCCAATTGGGCTATTAGGCCATCTCTCCTTTAGGATTCGCTTTCATGGAGCCACCTCCTCCCATGCACAATCCCTTCTCATAGAAATATCAAATATATTAAAGAACCTTTAGACCACATAATTTTAAGTGTCATTTTTCCTCAATTACTTTATAACCTTCCTAAATTTAAAGGTGGAGGTTACCCTAATGCACACATAAAATTGTGTGCCACTCAAATATTTTAAAAAATTCTTAGAGGGGATCACTCTTAAGTATTATTAGTTGTCTAAGGGCTCCATTCGTTCCTTGTTAACAACTCATCAAAGATTTTGGTGGCTACCTTTGACATGAAAAAGTTGGTTAAAAGTAGAATTGAGGAATTCTTAAACATGAAATAGGACAACAATCAATTAGTTGTGCACTTCCTAAATAGGTGGAGACAAGTCTTAAACTCCTCAAGTATTATGTTGCATATGGATCATCCTGAGCTATGCAATCTCTTTTTACATACCTTAAATAGGAACATGTGAGGGGAATTCCAAACAATCTTGTAAAATTATTATGAAGAGGATTTACAAAGTGCCCTCAGAATGATCAAGTTGCTATTGACAAAAAAGTCTATATAGAAATAATGGAAGATATATCACCAAAATAAAACTAAAATAAAAAACATAACAACCTTTTTTATCCTAAGGTTGTAAAAAGAAATAGAAGTAAGCCACAACAAGTGAGGTCATAGATGCCCCACCTATTAAGAATAACAATAATTCAACTACTACACTAATAATTATATTATAAATATCAATTATTAAAATCAAGGGAATCAAATTGTTTATACATTGTTGTGTGCGTATTTGTGGCTAGTATAACCCTTAATTAAGTTGTAGGATCATTTATATAGTCTTATATAAGTAGTTAGATCATCCTAGGTGGCATACACGATATAAGTATGGTATATATAAGGTAGTGGTCAGGTTATTATTAAGATATTTTGAATTATATTCCTATCGAAGACTTCTAGAGGTTGCCTTAGTGGTTGATTACTATCAAGTATTTGAAAGTTATTCCTATTATATTTCCAAGAATTTGTAGTTTCATTATTCTCTTGTGTAAGTTATTTCATTACAAGTGGTATCAAAGTGACGATTTGGGCAAAGGTGAGGATGAAACCCTATTTTTTGAAGATTCACCTATATCTCATAAATGGTTGTAATTTTTTTATATATTTTTACTAATGTTGGAGAATTATATTATAAGGAATTTATGACCCATAATTCAAATTTTAGGGATTAATACTAAGTTATTAGATTTTTAGGGTTTTTATTAAAAACTTTGTAAGCTAAATTTTTTGGAAATTTTAATACTTTTTTATATTCTTAGAAACATCACATAAATCATTAGCGGTTTACTTTTTAAATTTTTGATTTATGGTTAGAACAATTTTAAAATCATCCAATCAAAATTTGGTCATCAGTAAAATTGTGCACCATCAAGCCTCAACATGACATAGCCACAAACTAGAGGTCAAGCAAACAATTCCCACACAACAAAAAATCTAAGAAAAGAGGATATATATTTAGAGTTAGGATTCGAGGCTTAGTTATGATTTCTTCCCCATTAGATGATAACTTAGCTGACAATCTAGAAGAGGGTATGCACAACATTAAGGGATGTTTAATTGATATGAAAGAATTTTTGGCTAGAAATCTAGCTAATGTGTAAGGATATTTCTCTAACGTGCAAGGAATGGTAGGAAATGTGTCTTAACCATACTCCTAATGTTAAGATTACAAAACGTACAATTTTTAGATATAAAATGGAAAAACTCAATGTCTAGAATATAGAGTTGGTTTTTGGCTAAAATAAAAATTATCGGTTGCTTCACAACACCTACAATAGTGCCCATTGTATAAATTTCTTTGAGTACTTCAATTTTTTTTTAAATGGCTCAATCACCCCACCAAATTAAAATTTATGCCTTCCATAAGTTTACATAGGAAATGTAATTTTTTTTTGGATGAATAAAAGAGTTGTAAACAAGAGTTACACTTGTTAAACAACTTCTGATGTGTATTATGAAACATCATAAGACATCTATGATTGTGGGATAATTTGGGCACCACTTTTGGGTGGTTTTAGCTCATGGGTTTCTAATTACCATTTGATAGTTTTTGGTTTTGTATTTGTTATATATTATGTTCTTGAGGTGGAGGTTGTGTGTATATTTCTATAGATATTGTTAAGCTATACAAATTCCTCCATATCTCTAGTTAGTGATACTCTAAAGGATTTTTCGGTGATACTCATGTGGGGCTTTCTTTTCAAGTATATTGTAATCATGGTTTATTGAATAATACATTGGGTTGCTTTGAAGTGTGGGATTGTTCTCCTAAAAGGGTTTCCCCATGTACACCTATGTTATGGTATTTATTATTTATTTTCTATTTAAATGTATTTTTACTTTCTAAAATTGTTAAAATATTAAAATTTACACAACACTCTCCTTAGAATACTAGTGTGGGAAGTGTTTTTGCATACCTTACTTCCTTTCATTGATAATTGGCTAATGTGATTACACCATTGTCATATATTTAAGATTATATCAAGAATACCCTAGTCTCAACCAAATTTTTAGGTGAATCATGGGAGGTCTGTTGAACATATGTTGTCATTGATGTTTGTAGTGTAGAAAAAAGTATCCCTTTTTCACACTTAATTTGGGAATAAATAATTAATAATAAAATGAGCTAAATTATGCCTTAATTTAGTATTGTAATATGTATTTTACATATTCACATTAATTTTAGGGACTTGTTTAATAAAATGGACTTAATTGTGCCTTATTTATGGTGTTGTAAGGTGTACCTTCACACTTTCATGCTTCTCTAGGGCTTCATTAATTAACTGAGGTTAATTATGCCTTAATTGTCCCCTTTAATTCAAATCCAAACCTAATTAATTGCAATTTCTGAGGGATAAAACCCTACATCATAAATGCTATAACATAATGTTTAACATTGAGAAATGTGTGTCCTAAGTAAGTGACCTAGGACCCATTCGCCATAGGGCGAATGGGTCCTCATATGGCGAATGGGTCCTCACTTACACCTAGAACCTAAATTTAAACTATGTTTTTGGCAGTATTTTAATGATTTCAAAAGTATATTTAGATGTTGGATTGAGATATTTGAATTTTGGGAATTCATCTTAAGATATGTATAAATAAGAGGTCATTTCACTAAGTTTCATCTTAGAAGGTTTTCATGAACAACACAACTTGAAACGTTTACTTTGGTGCATTAAAACTTGGTTATAAATCTTCATGTTTCAATTTGGTGCATAAAATTGAACAAATCATCTTTTCTTATTGCAAATGGCATTTCTTGCTTGAAGTCTCAAATGTTTTGAACTTGGTGCATCTAAAAATGAATCGTTATCTTTACACACTTCAATTTTTGGGCTTAAAATTGAATTCCTATGATTTTTCTATCGTGTTCACCATGGCTGGCAAGCCAAGTGCACATCCTCTCCCCCTACATCTTTTGGTGATCCTGGGTGATGAGAAACACTTTGGCCTTTTTGCACTTTTTGTGGTCACCCAATTTTTAGGATAAGGACCTGCTCATGTGATACATCCCACAATCGAGAACTCATATAAACGACTCTAAAAGCACATTTATCGGTGGGCTATATAAATTTTGCGAAATTGAAAGAAAGTAGCTTATATCTGGGTGGGAACAACATACCATGCGTCATCCTCATCCGAACGTAATGAGTTCGATAGGAATGGGGATCATCGTGAGCTATGCAATCTCTTTTTACATACCTTGAATAGGAACATGTGAGGGGAATTCCAAACAATCTTGTAAAATTATTATGAAGAGGATTTACAAAGTGCCCTCTGAATGATCAATTTGCTATTGACAAAAGTATATGAAAATAATGGAAGATAGATCACCAAAATAAAAATAAAAAATAATAAACACCCTCTTTATCCTAAGGTTGTAAAAAGAAACAGAAGTGGGCCACAAAAAATGAGGTGATAGATGCCCCACCTATTAAGAATAACAATAATTCAACTACAACAATAATAATTAAACTATAAACATCAATTATTAAAATCAAGGGAATCAAAATGTTTATACATTGTTGTGTGCTTACTTGTGACTAGTATAACCCTTAATTAAGTTGTATGATCATTTATATAGTCTTATATAGGTAGTTAGGTCATCCTAGACGGCATACACGATATAAGTATGGTATATATTTGAGGTAGTGGTTAGGTTATTATTAATATATTTTGAATTATATTCCTATTGAAGACTTCTAGAGGTTGCCTTAGTGGTTGATTACTATCAAGTATTTGAAAGTTATTTCTATTATGTTTCCAAGAATTTGTTGTTTCACTATTCTCTTGTGTAAGTTATTTCATTACAAGTGGTATCAAAGTGATGATTTGGGCAAAGGTGAGGATGAAACCCTATTTTTTGAAAATTAACCTATATCTCATAAATGGTTGTAATTTTTTTATCTATTTTTTACTAATGTTGGATAATCATATTATAAGGAATTTATGACCCATAATTCAAATTTTAGGGATTAAGATAGTTATTAGAATTTTAGGGTTTTTCATAAAAACTCTGTAAGCTAAAAATTTTGGAAATTGTAATACTTTTTTATATTCTTAGAAATATTGCAGAAATCATTAGGGGTTTACTTTTTAAAAAATTGATTTATGGTTAGAACAATTTTTAAATCATCTAATAAAAGTTTGGTCATTAGTAAAATTTTGCACCATCAAGCCTCAACATGATAGAGCCACAAACTAGAGGTCAAGGAAACAATTCCCACACAACAAAAAATAATCTAAAAAAAGAGGATATATAATTAGAGGCTGGATTGGGGGCTTAGTTATGATTTCTTCCCCATTTGATGATAACTTAGCTGACAATCTAGAAGAGGGTATGGACAACATTAAGGGATGTTTGATTGATATGAGAGAATTTTTGGCTAATATACAAGGAAATCTAGCTAATGTGTAAGGATATTTGTCTAATGTGCAAGGAATGGTAGGAAATGTGTCTTTACCTTGCTCCTAATGTTAAGATTACAAAAGGTGCAATTTTTAGATATAAAATGGAAAAACTCAATTTCTAGGTTATAGAGTTGGTTTTTGGCTAAAATAAAAATTATTGGTTGCTTCACAACACCTAGAGTAGTGCCCATTCTATAGATCTCTTTGAGAACTTCAATTTTTTAAAAATGGCTCAATCACCCCACCAAATCAAAATTTATGGCTCCCATAAGTTTTACATAGGAAATGTAAAAATTTGTTGGATTAACAAAAGAGTTGTAAAGGGGAGTTACACTTGTTAACCAACTTATGATGTGTATTATGGCACATCATAAGACATCTATGATTGTGGGATAATTTAGGCACCACTTTTGGGTGGTTTTAGCTCATGGGTTTCTAATTACCATTTAATGGTTTTTGGTTTTGTATTTATTATATATTAGGTGCTTGAGGAGGAGATTGTGTGCATATTTTTGTAGATATTGTTAAGCTATACAAATTCCTCCAGATCTCTAGTTAGTCATACTCTAAATGATTTGTTGGTGTTACTCATGTGGGGCTTTCTTTTCAAGTATATTTTAATCATGGTTTATTGAATAATACATTGGGTTGCTTTGGAGTGTGGGATTGTTCTCCTAAAGGGGTTTCCCCATGTACACCTATGTTATGGTATTTGTTATTTATTTATGTTTAAATGTATTTTTCTTTTCTAAAAAATTTAAAATATTAAAATTTGCACAACATTCTCCTTAGAATACTAGTGTGGGAAGTGTTTTTGCATACCTTACTTCCTTTCATTGATAATTGGCTAATGTGATTACACCATTGTCATATATTTAAGATTATATCAAGAATCAATCAATCTCACAATTAAATTTTTAGGTGAATCATGGGAGGTCTGTTGAACATATGTTGTCATTGATGTCTGTAGTGTAGGAAAAAGTATCCCTTTTTCACACTTAATTTGGGAATAAATAATTAATAATAAAATGAGCTAAATTATGCCTTAATTTACTGTTGTAATATGTATTTTACATATTCACATTAAGTTTAGGGACTTGTTTAAAAAAATGTACTTAATTGTGCCTTATTTATGGTGTTGTAAGGTGTACCTTTACACTTTCACACTTGTCTAGAGATTCATTAATTAATTAAGGTTAATTATCCCTTAATTTGCCCCTTTAATTCAAATCCAAGCCTAATTAATTACAATTTATGAGGGATAAAGCCCTACATTCATAAATGTCATAACATAATGTTTAACATTGAGCAATGTGTGTCCTTGGTAAGTGACCTAGGACCCATTCACCATAGGGCGAATGTGTCCTCACTTACACCTAGGACCTAAATTTAAACTATGTTTTTGACAGTATTTTAATGATTTCAAAAGTATATTTAGATGTCAGCTTTTGATATTTGAATTTCGAGAATTAATATTAAGATATGTATAAATAAGAGGTCATTTCACTAAGTTTCATCCTAGGATGTTTTCATGAACAACACAACTTGAAACGTTTAATTTGGTGCATTAAAACTTGGTTACAAATCTTGATGTTTCAATTTGGTGTATAAAATTGAACAAATCATCTTTTCTTATTGCAAATGGCATCTCTTGCTTGAAGTATCAAATGTTTTGAACTTGGTGCATCTAAAAAATGAATTGTTATCTTTACACACTTCATTTTTTGGGCTTAAAATTGAATTGCTATGAATTATCTACCATGTTCACCATGAATAGCAAGCCAAGTGTGTATCCTCTCCCCCTTCATCTTTTGATGATACTAGGTGATGAGAAACACTTTGGGCTTTTTGCACTTTTTGTGGTCACCCAATTTTTAGGATAAGGACCTGCTAATGAGATACATCCTACAATGGAGAACTCATATAAGCAACTCTAAAAGCACATTTATCAATGAGCTATATAAAGTTTACAAAATCAAAAGAAAGTAGCTGATATCTAGGTGGGAATAGCATACCATGTCTCATCCTCGTCTGAATGTAATGATTGTGGCAAGAACAAGGATCATCATGAGCTATGCAATCTCCTTTTACATACCTTGAATATGAACATGTGAGGGGAATTCCAAAAAATCTCGTAAAATTATTGAGGATTTACAAAGTGCCCTTTGAATGATCAAGTTGTTATTGACAAAAGTATATGGAAATAATGGAAGACATATCACCAAAATAAAACAAAAATAGAAAACAATAACAACCTTTTTATCCTAAGGTTGTAAAAAGAAACAGAAGTGGGCCACAACAAATGAGGTGATAGATGCCCCACCTATTAAGAATAACAATAATTCAACTACAACAATAATAATTATACTATAAACATCAATTATTAAAATCAAGGGAATCAAAATGTTTATACATTGTTGTGTGCTTACTTGTGGCTAGTATAACCCTTAATTAAGTTGTATGATCATTTATAGTCTTATATAGGTAGTTAGGTCATCCTAGGTGGCATACATGATATAAGTATGGTATGTATATGAGGTAATGATTAGGTTATTGTTAAGATATTTTGAATTATATTCCTATTGAAGACTTTTAGAGGTTGCCTTAGTGATTGATTACTATCAAGTATTTGAAATGTATTCCAATTATGTATCCAAGAATTTGTTGTTTCACTATTCTCTTGTGTAAGTTATTTCATTACAAGTGGTATCAAAGTGATGAGTTGGGAAAAGGTGAGGATGAAACCCTATTTTTTTAGGATCCAGCTATATCTCATAAATGGTTGTAATTTTTTATATATTTTTTACTAATGTTGGTGAATAATATTCTAAGTTATGACCCATAATTCAAATTTTAGGGATTAATACCAAGTTATTAGACTTTTAGGGTTTTTCATAAAAACTCTATAAGCTAAATTTTTGTAAATTTTAATACTTTTTTCATATTCTTAGAAATATCACATAAATCATTTGGGGTTTACTTTTTTAAAATGTGATTTATGGTTAGAACAATTTTGAAATCATCCAATCAAAGTTTGGTCATCAGTAAAGACTCGACATGACAGAGCCACAAACTAGAGGTCAAGGAAACAATTCCCACACAACAAAAAATAATCTAAGAAAAGAGGATATATATTTAGAGTTAGGATTGGGGGCTTAGTTATGATTTCTTCCCCATTAGATGATAACTTAGCTGACAATTTGGAAGAGGGTATGTACAACATTAAGGGATGTTTGATTGATATGAAAGGATTTTTGGCTAATATACAAGGAAATCTAGCTAATGTGTAAGGATATTTTTCTAACATGCAAGGAATGGTAGGAAATGTGTCTTAACCCTTCTCCTAATGTGAACATTACACAAGGTGCAATTTTTAGATATAAAATGGAAAAACTTAATTTCTAGGCTATAGAATTAGTTTTTGGCTAAAATAAAAATCATTGGTTGCTTCACAGCACCTACAGTAGTGCCCATTGTATAAATCTCTTTGAGTACTTCAATTTTAAAAAAATGGCTCAATCACCCCACCAAATCAAAATTTATGCCTTCCATAAGTTTACATAGGAAATGTAAAAAATTGTCTGATGAATAAAAGAGTTGTAAAGGTGAGTTACACTTGTTAACCAACTTATGATGTGTATTATGGCACATCATAAGACATCTATGATTGTGGGATAATTTTGGCACCACTTTTGGATGGTTTAGCTCATGGTTTTCTAATTGACATTTGATAGTTTTTTGTTTTGTATTTGTTATATACTAGGTTCTTGAGGTGGAGGTTGTGTGTATATTTTTGTAGATATTGTTAAGCTATACAAATTCCTCCAGATCTCTAGTTAGTGATACTCTAAAGGCTTTGTTGGTGATACTCATGTGGGGCTTTCTTTTCAAGTATATTGTAATCATGGTTTATTGAATAATACATTGGGTTGCTTTGGAGTGTGGGATTATTCTCCTAAAAGGGTTTCCCCATGTACACCTATGTTATGCTATTTATTATTTATTTTATGTTTAAATGTGTTTTTACTTTCTAAAATTATTAAAATATTAAAATTTACACAACACTCTCCTTAGAATACTAGTGTAGGAAGTGTTTTTGCATACCTTACTTCCTTTCAATAATAATTGGCTAATGTGATTACACCATTGTCATATATCTAAGATTATATCAAGAATCAATCAGTCTCACAACCAAATTTTTAAGTGAATCATGGGAGGTCTGTTGAACATATGTTGTCATTTCAATGTCTGTAGTGTAGGAAAAAGTATCCATTTTTCACACTTAATTTGGGAATAAATAATTAATAATAAAATGAGCTAAATTATGCCTTAATTTAGTATTGTAATATGTATTTTACATATTCACATTAAGTTTAGGGACTTGTTTAATAAAATGGACTTAATTGTGCCTTATTTATGGTGTTGTAAGGTGTACCTTTACACTTTCACACTTGTTTAGGGCTTCATTTATTAATTGAGGTTAATTGTGCTTTAATTTTCCCCTTTTATTCAAATCCAAGCCTAATTAATTACAATTTTTGAGGGATAAAACCCTACATTCATAAATGCCATAACATAATGTTTAACATTGAGCAATGTGGGTCCTCACTTACACCTAGGACCTACATTTTAACTATGTTTTTCGCGATATTTTAATGATTTCAAAAGTATATTCAGATGTCGGCTTGTGATATTTGAATTTTGGGAATTAATCTTAAGATATGTATAAATAAGAGGTTATTTCACTAAGTTTCATCTTAGAAGGTTTTCATGAACAACACAACTTGAAACGTTTACTTTGGTGCATTAAAATTTGGTTACAAATCTTCATGTTTCAATTTGGTGCATAAAATTGAAAAAATCATCTTTTCTTATTGCAAATGGCATTTCTTGCTTGAAGTCTCAAATGTTTTGAACTATGTGCATCTAAAAAATGAATAGTTATCTTTACACACTTCAATTTTTGGGCTTAAAATTGAATTGTTATGAATTGTCTATCTTTTTCGCCATGGCTAGCAAGCCAAGTGTGTATCCTCTCCCCCTACATATTTTGTTGATCCTAGGTGATGAGAAACACTTTGGCCTTTTTGCACATTTTTGTGGTCTCCCAATTTTCTAGGATAAGGGCCTCCTAATGTGATACATCCCACAACGGAGAACTCATATAAGCGACTCTAAAAGAACATTTATCGGTGAGCTATATAAATTTTATGAAATCAAAAGAAAGTAGCTTATATCTGGGTGGGAACAACATACTGTGCCTCATCATCATCTAAACGTAATGAGTTGGATAGGAACGAGGATCATCATGAGCTATACAATCTATTTTTGCATACCTTGAATAGGAACATGTGAGGGGAATTCCAAACAATCTTGTAAAATTATTATGAAGAGGATTTACAAAGTGCCCTCTGAATGTTCAATTTGCTATTGACAAAAGTATATGAAAATAATGGAAGATAGATCACCAAAATAAAAAACAATAACAACCCTCTTTATCCTAAGGTTGTAAAAAGAAACAGAAGTGGGCCACAACAAATGAGGTGATAGATACCCCACCTATTAAGAATAACAATAATTCAACTACAACAATAATAATTATACTATAAACATCAATTATTAAAGTCAAGGGAATCAAATTGTTTATACATTGTCATGTGCTTACTTTTGGCTATAACCCTTAATTAAGTTGTATGATCATTTATATAGTCTTATATAGGTAGTTAGGTCATCCTAGACGACATACACGATATAAGTATGGTATATATATGAGGTAGTGGTTAGGTTATTATTAAGATATTTTGAATTATATTCCTATTGAATATTTCTAGAGGTTGCCTTAGTGGTTGATTACTATCAAGTATTTGAAAGTTATTCCTTTTATGTTTCCAAGAATTTTTTGTTTCACTATTCTCTTGTGTAAGTTATTTCATTACAAGTGGTATCAAAGTGATGATTTAGGCAATGGTGAGGATGAAACCCTATTTTTTGAAAATTCACCTATATCTCATAAATGGTTGTAATTTTTTTATATGTTTTTACTAATGTTGGAGAATCATATTATAAGGAATTTATGACCCATAATTCAAATTTTAGGGATTAATACTAAGTTATTAGTGTAATTCCCCGCCACGCAACCCTAGAGGAAGTTGCAATTCATTACTTAAACGTACCATTTTTATTTTTTTTGGTTTAAGTACAAATAACATGTAAGATGAATACACATTTCCAACAACCTCTAAGGCCACGAGACAAAGATTACTTTAAAATCCAAACAACAATTAACATCAACTGAAACCAAAACATTAATCACTTACAAAATTAAGATTACATACATCCCATACAAGATAAATTACAACAAGGATAATAAATACCTCAAGTTTCCAATTAACAACATTTAAACAATATGATTACAACACTCATTCCCCAAATGAGGTAAATCCAATAAACATGATTACAATTTACAAATTCAAATATTTAATATTATATATATAATATTAATTTATTAAATATGGTGGACGACGATCAGTTTTGTTGATTGTTCTGCCTTTGCATGTCTTGTTGATGAATGCTTTGTGGGGGTTGGTTAGGCCCGCGAGCCTACCAAGAAGTGTGTTTTGATTGGTCTCCTTCTTGATGCATGACTCTTTTGTTGTGTAAAAGGGGGTAACCCTTGAGTGGTTCTTGAGTTTGGTTGTAGTGTGTTTGTTGAGTATGTTCCAAGTATTTGTTGGGGCGAGATAGTCATAGAACCTCTTGCCTTGAGTGCCTTAGTATGGCATTTTAGAGGGTGGAATTTCCCAACCTTGTCTGGTGTTGTGGAGGAATGATGCTTATGTCTTGGAAGTTTTGTTTGACCTTGAGGGTGCCAAGGAGTTCCTTGGGTGTGGATTCTCTTTTGGAGTCTTGTTGTTTCCTTCTCCATGCAAGTATCTGATGCGTGTTTTCTGGTGCTTTATCTCTTTGTGCAAGTGATTACTTGATTGACCCCTGTGTGGTGTTAGAGTTGTGTTTGCATATTCTATTGGATAGAGAATTAAGAATTATGATAATAGGAAATGAATGAACATGTTATTAGTTCATAGAGATTTGTGCATGCTCTCATGTGGTAGATGCATTTGTGTGAAAGTGATTGTGTGATGACGAAACCGTGATTACATTCGTGCCTATGTTAGAACTGTAAATATCTTATCTTCTCTCTCTTTTCATTGGGTTAATGAAGATGTTGTCCTTAAGTGTGTGGGGTATTGACACCTAGGGTATGTTGTATCTTATGAGAAAATGCTTATGTATTCATGAAGGTTGTTTTATTAGATCAAACCTTGGGTAAAGGACCTAAGTCCCCAAGTTGCATTCATAATTAGGGAAAATGTATAATATGAATAGAAAATCATTTTGCAGTAAGTAAAAGTTTAAAGAAAAGGGATTAGTGAAACCATTGCATGTTAATGATAATTGCATAATAGGTGCATCTTGTTGGTATGGCCTATAGTCCCCAATTTCATTGTTGAGACTTAAGAAATCATGTAGTTGTTAAATTATTGTACTTGGATTCAAAATGCAAAATGTTAAATGAATGTTGAAGTGATAATGTGCATACCTTGTCTTGAGTAAACATTGTAATGATATTGCATTATGTGTGGCCTTGTGATGATTTCCGGTGATGTGTATTGGTGCATATGGGTATTATGTATGTTAATCAGTGGATATGTGTTTTGGAATTTTGGTTGGTTGTTGCTTCACCATGTTGATTGTATATATTGATAGTGTGCTTGGGTGTGTTGATTTCAGCACAAGCTGCTGCTGTTTTATGTTGAGGTATGGAGTGGTTTAGTATTGGAACCATTTTTTATGTGAGTATTTTAATGAGCTTGAACTAGGGGTGCTTGTAGGCTTTCAGGAGTAAGCCTGACCCTAGGGGGGGAGGATGTAACACCCCTCCGTTTTGGCTCTTTGCTCGGCATTTTTCTTCCCTGTTATGATTGTGTCTGATTA
Organism: Sequoia sempervirens; assembly: GCA_007258455.2. Lineage (NCBI taxonomy): Eukaryota > Viridiplantae > Streptophyta > Pinopsida > Cupressales > Cupressaceae > Sequoia > Sequoia sempervirens. The sequence continues at coordinate 82,652 of VDFB02251810.1, forward strand.
TGCTTTGGCTTTGGAACTAGGTTGCTTTTGATTGCAATTGTTATACAATGTGGATGTTATATTTTGATGTGATGTTATCCTGATGTTACATTTATGGCATGTTTTGGATTAACTTAGAAGATATTTGATTTAACGATGTTTTATGTTGTTGATCATGTTATTGATGTTAGATGCGTCAGTTAGCGATATTGTATTGGTGAAGGGACGAGATTGTATCACTCGCTTACAAGTGCCCTACGATTCTGAGATTTCCTCTTCATGGTGTGTTTGATCATATTACATATATATGCACGTTCAACATGCTCTTTGTTGCAGGTTGGCAGGTACATGACATCGAATCCACCTGGTTTCCAGGTTTGAGCGTGTCCATTGACCAACGGAAATTGATTGGGAGATAGTAGCTAGGTTTTTTGTGTCAAGTCGTTACCCTAGTCACAGTGTGTCATCAGGTTGTAGTCGGGTTTGGTTGTTTCATGTTGCCCAGGTCACCTTGGTCTTTAATTAAATTCAAGTTATAATGGCTTGTGTTGTTAATCTGTGGCTTAAATATATTTGGTTATAATGCTAGGAATGTTACTTTTTTAATTAATTTAATTTAGTTGATAAAATAAGGATTAGATTTATTTTATTGATGAATTAAATTAATTGTGGAATTGATTAAGTTATTCCTTGAATTAAAAGTGTTAAAAGATTTAAATTAGTTTGTGTGAAAAGAAGGTTTTAAAATATGTTGAATTCTATTTAGAAAATTGAAAATTGTTTAAGTTATTTAAAATTCCAAATATTTTCAATGCAATGACTTTGGGGTAGAAAAGATATTTTTGGAAATAGTTGACTTTTTTTGGTAAAAGATATTTGTTTTTTTTGAATTTGAAAATTGAAATTTAATTTGAATTTCAATTTGTGAATAATTTGGGGGAAACTCTATTTTTAGCATATTTTTGTTCATTTTGGGGGGTTTTTTCAACTTGGATGGAGAGTTTGTTGGTGGCTTTACTTGGATTTGTGAAGGAGATGGAGATTTTTGGCTTGAGTTGGATTCAATGGAAGGATTGGAAAACACCATGGTGAAGGCTTCAAGTCTTGGAGGAAAAAACAGGTTCCTCTTATTCTTGCTTGTCCATTTTGAAAATAGATTAGATCCTCTTCATGCTATTTAGAAATCTTGAAATGTTGTTTGAATCCAATGAAACCCATGAGTTATTTGTTTGAAAACTTGCATTTTGTGTTGAGATTTTGAAAAGAAAACCAAAACTAGAATCAACAATGGAAAAAAATGAAATGAAAACCAAAAGAGTTTTGTTGTCAAAACAAAAATCTAAACCCTATGGTTGTGTTGAAAAAATCCATTGTTTTGTTGCAAGATTTTGTTGGGCATTTGCACAATAAGACCCACAAATTCATTTTTAAAAATACTAGGATTTCCATTTATTAAATTTCTAAAAAATACCCCTGGTTTGTTCTTTTTGTGAAGTTCTTAATGGGTTTCTTTGTGGGGAGTGTATTTGTATTTTAAAAATACAAATAAAAATAAATGTTATTTATTTTTGTGGGAGGCTGGGGAGGCCAACCCCCGCCGCCGCCACCATCGCCGCCGCCGCCGCTGGAAAGCGGGCACTGTGTGCTCGGCACACAGCCCCGCCGCCCGCAGGCGACGGTCACTGTGTGCGAAGCACACAGTTCCGCCGGCCGTGGGCGATGGACGATGTGTGCTTTGCACACAGCCCCGCTGCCGTGGGAGGCGGATGGACTGTGTGCGGAGCACACAGCCCCGCTGACCACGGGGAGGCAGGGCTGCGTGCCCACCCTTAGGGTTTCGACCCTTATTTTTTTAAGGAAATTCGTTTTATTTTAAGTTTTGTGTTTATAAATTATATCATATTTTATATTATATTTATAATATTAATATTATATATTTAATATTTAATATTAATATGTTTAATATTTAATATTATATACTTAATATTAAATATTAAATATTTAATAAATTAATATTATATATATAATATTTAATATTTTATAATATGGTATTAAAGTATAATCAAATGGATTATAGTGATAACATTTTGTTAATTTAGACATTTAAAAGATGTTTAAATCATTTTAAATAGGGAATGTTTTAAATAAATTATAGCATTGATATATTTGGAATGAAATCATTATTTTAATGAATAGTGTTATTTTAAAAGGGTATTTTAATCCGTATCTAGGATTGAGCAAACATAATACAATATTAAATTTAATACTTTAATGGTGCCAAGTGAACCTTAGATAATTTAACAAGTATTGAATAGAGTTGAATGATGATCAAATTTCCTTATTTAGAATTTTTTTTTTTGATGTTTATGCTTAATCAGGAAATATTAGAATATTAAAATAATGTTAGAAGCATATGTTTAAATGATGTTTCAACATTTAAAATAGGAACTTTGCAATGATCATCCCATTTGTACAAGCGGAAATTAAACTGATGAATAGTCAAACGTATTCGTTTTAAGATTGATTTTGATTAATTATATACTGATCAAGTAGAACCAAACTATTGGTTTAAATTCTTTAATGTTGACAATGTGATTTAAACATTTAAATATATAACAGGAAATACATTGAGTATGTACTACTAGGTATATTTGTTGGAAGGTATTCGTATTCAAGTAGAGATAAGACTTAGTTGAGTTATTTAATGTTGAGTTGAAATAAAGACTGATTTATTTGATCTAAATGCCATTTATTAGGATGTTTCAATTATAGAATATAGTGGCGAAACTTAGAGTAAGAGGGAACTTATTATTCAATCTAAATGTTTCGTTAATCAAGCGATTTTATTTATAGTACATGATCGTGAGACTTAGAGATAACGAATGATTTATTTTAATCAGAGGAGTTTATTAAATTAAAATATTCGGTTCATGCATATAATGGTTAAACTTAGAAGTAATGAATGGTTTAATGAATCATGTGAGATTGAGTTGTTGATTTATTGCTAAGCTGAGATGAGGAGTAATTTTATTTAATCCAAATGTTTTATAAATCAAGTGGGTTTATTTATTGTATATGATTGTGAGACGTAGAGTTATTGATTGGTTTAATTCCAATTTGATGATGTTATTTATTAAAATGTCTTGATTTTGGAATATGGTTGTGAAATTTAGAGTAAATGATCTATTCTTCGAATATTTCTATGTTGTGAAAAGAAATGGGTTTAATTGATTGGATATGTGCAAGTCATGAAAACTGTGTTTGACTGGATTTAGGAAATCCGAACCTTAGCTTATCTAATTGTCTAAAATGCTTTTAGTGTTTGATTGTTCATCTTCGATGTTGTGGAATTAGAGTGAATGTTATGTAAGTCTTCTAGTGTGTTATCTTGAAACGATGTTGTGCATCATGTGTTTGTTATTGTTTTAACTGGGAAGTGCTTGAGTTATGTTTCAGTAGAAACCTGGTTACCACGACAGGTTGTGTGACCTTATGGATTAAGGTTGAGTTGTGTTTCAGTTTGTTATGTGGGTTGTCATTATGTTAGTCAACCTTGTGTTAGCCTTGGGTCGTGCACGCTTTGGTTTCAGATTTGGACATCCGTAGTTGTGTTACCTGTTGAGGTGTTTGATTATTTGTGATAAGTGTTAGTGCATTGTCTACCCTTGGCATGTGGTTGAGTTATGTGTTGACGATAGGGGAGTGGCTTTCAACGAGCGCCGGGCCCAAAGTGGTTCCAGGATAATTCATGTGAGAGTCAGTTAATTAAGTGGAAATTAAATAACTTATACTAGGGATAGAGTAGCTTTGAACATTAATAAGATAATTTAGCCTTGCTCATTGGCTCAAGGGCTTGTACAAGACTTGAGATGAGTCGGGAAGGCCTGGAATGGCAAGATCGTTATCTTGTCTTTACAAGAGATAATCGATTCCACTCTAGTGTGCATGTGGGGCCGGGAGTCAGTTGAGGTTTCTAGGATATCCCTAGAGGGGGGCCGGGACCTAGGAAGACTTGCCAGGAGATCCCATGCAACCTTTGCGATGACACTCCTCCTATGACAGCAGTTGGTATGGTGTTGTACCGTGGGTTTTTTTATTGTACAGTGATTATACTCAATTTTTGTACTCTGGAAGCATTATAACCATGATGTTAAGTGATGTGGTATATGTTCTTATTTGCAGTTCAGTTTTTGTGTTAGCCTGTGTCTAGTGGTAGATGGTCTTGTCTAGGAAATCCTTGTTACTATCTCCTAGCATGGAGGGAGTGGGGCCTTTGGGTTCCATGTGGTCGGGTGGCATGCATCTTAATCCGTTGGTACTTCTTCTTGTTCGTGTGGTCGTGATTTCCAGCTGGAGAGCTTGTGGGAATCAGTTTCTTCTCATGCCTTGTTCTCTCTGTACTTATTGCATTTTATTACCCCTCATTTGTTATCGAGGTGGAATTTGTAAATTGTAATCATGTTTATTGGATTTACCTCATTCGGGGAATGAGTGTTGTAATCATATTGTTTAAATGTTGTTAATTAGAAACTTGAGGTATTTATTATCCTTGTTGTAATTTATCTTGTATGGGATGTATGTAATCTTAATTATGTAAGTGATTAATGTTTTGGTTTTAGTTGATGTTAATTGTTGTTTGGATTTTAAAGTAATCTTTGTCTCGTGGCCTTAGAGGTTGTTGGCAATGTGTATTCATCTTACATGTTATTTGTACTAAAAAAAAAAAAAAATTGGTACGTTTAAGTAATGAATTGCAACTTCCTCTAGGGTTGCGTGGCAGGGCATTACAATTAGATTTTTAGTATTTTTTATAAAAACTCTATAAGCTAATTTTTTTTTGAAAATTTAATACTTTTTTATATTCTTAGAAATATCACATAAATCATTTGGGGTCTACTTTTTAAAAATTTGATTTATGGTTAGAACAATTTTGAAATCATCCAATCAAGGTTTGGTCAATAAAATTTTGCACCATCAAGCCTCAACATGATAGAGCCACAAACTAGAGGTCAAGGAAACAATTCCCACACAACAAAAAATAATATAAGAAAAGAAGATATATATTTAGAGTTAGGATTGGGGGCTTAGTTATGATTTCTTCCCCATTAGATGATAACTTAGCTAACAATCTAGAAGGTGTGCACAACATTAAGGGATGTTTGATTGATATGAAAGGATTTTTGGCTAATATACAAGGAAATCTAGCTAATGTGTAAGGATATTTGTCTAACATGCAAGGAATGGTAGGAAATGTGTCTTAACCTTGCTCCTAATGTTAAGATTACAAAAGGTGCAAGTTTTAGATATAAAATGGAAAAACTCAATTCCTAGGCTATAGAGTTGGTTTTTGGCTAAAATAAAAATTATTGGTTGCTTCATAACACCTAGAGTAGTGCCCATTGTATAGATCTCTTTGAGTACTTCAATTTTTTTTAAATGGCTCAATCACTCCACCAAATCAAAATTTATGGCTTCCATAAGTTTACATAGGAAATGCAAAAATTTGTTGGATGAATAAAAGAGTTGTAAAGGGGAGTTACACTTGTTAACCAACTTATTATGTGTAGTATGGCACATCATAAGACATCTATGATTGTGGGATAATTTGGGCACCAATTTTGGGTGGTTTTAGCTCATGGGTTTCTAATTAATATTTGATGGTTTTTGGTTTGTATTTATTATATATTAGGTGCTTGAGGTGGAGGTTGTGTGTATATTTTTGTAGATATTGTTAAGTTATACAAATTCCTCCAGATCTCTAGTTAGTGATACTCATGTGGGGCTTTCTTTTCAAGTATATTGTAATCATGGTTTATTGAATAATAGATTGGGTTGCTTTGGAGTGTGGGATAGTTCTCATAAAAGGGCTTCCCCATTTACACCTATGTTATGGTATTTATTATTTGTTTTATGTTTAAATGTGTTTTTACTTTCTAAAATTGTTAAAATATTAAAATTTACACAACATTCTCTTTAGAATACTAGTGTGGGAAGTGTTTTTGCATACCTTACTTCCTTTCATTGATAATTGGCTAATGTGATTACACCATTGTGATATATCTAAGAATCAATCAACCTCGCAACCAAATCTTTAGGTGAATCATGGGAGGTTTGTTGAACATATGTTTTCATTTATGTTTGTAGTGTAGGAAAAAGTATCCCTTTTTCACATTTAATTTGGGAATAAATAATTAATTATAAAATGAGCTAAATTATGCCTTAATTTAGTGTTGTGTATGTATTGATCATCAAATCCTTTGCCTCTCCAACAGTCTTATGGGAAATTCAATGAGTGGGGGACTGATTTTTTCCTCACTGAATACCTCTAGTATTTTTATAGAAAGTCGGCTCTTCTTTGGGTTTTGGAGAAAAGGGTAGAAGGAAATGTAAACATAAAACATAAAAATGGTGATGCGCCAAAGCTTTTACAATATTTCAAACCCAATCATTGTTATGGGTGATATAATTAGACACAAAACACCACAACCCTTCATTGTTGGAAAGAGAACAAACAACAAAGGCTAACAACAAGCACACTGTAGACTTTCAAATCTTCCCATAGGCAGTGTTCATTAATGTCCGATCAAACATAAAGATTTCCAAGGTTAACAAAAAAGTTCAAAAATCACATAAACTCTCTCTCCTAATACAACACAATATAACAAAACAACAACTCTTCAGAAAAATGGAGAAGTCAACTGACATAATCCAGTTTTCACAAGTTATTATTCTACCATATAAGCCTACAACATGGAAATCAACAACTTAAACTATTTGAATTTAGCTTGCTTAACACATTGTTTTATTTAGAACGAAAGCATAAATAAGGAAAACTTGATAAAGGTCATGCATGCACAGTATCAAATATTTCTTCCAAACAATTCGTGCTTAAATATCAAATGAACTTTAAAATAGAGATCGGATGCCAATCCGATAATAGTTTGAGCATAAAATGATATAACATGCCAAAGAAAAGTAGTTATGCAACTCTACTTCTGAAAATAGTTCTTAAAACCTAAGAAAACTAAAGAAACTTTTCCTCAGAAAAGGAAACTAAAACTTGGAATCTGAACCCTTCCCTTTTGGCGTTGCCTCTCATTTATAGTTGCAAAAAGAAGAAAACACCGCCACAACACTGAGGTAATTACTACCAAGTGTTGGCATTTGATAGCACATGATCTAATCATAGATCTTTAATTAGGTTAGAACAATCTTTTCTCATCAATTCTCAACTATTGCTTTAATGCTTTTCAAATTTTTAGCAAAGATAGTTATCTGAAAATGATCAAATCTTAGAAAACAACATGACAAAAGTCCAGTTGACCAGTCATGTAGCCTAGTGGCACCGACTCAAAGCTTCCATCCCAAAAACCAAAAAGGGCCAACAAGCTCCAACAAACTCTCAAAAAAAAAGATCGCTTTACAAAAGCCCAAACTGCTCAAAGCGAAGAGATAATGTGTCAAACAGGAAAAAAAATTTGAGCTCATTAATATTTCTCCTTGAGAAAATCCCCAACAATTTGACATGTTCCTGGATCTCTCCTGAAAGGAAGGAAAAAAATGAAAGATGTGGAGCCACTACGTGGCGCATTGTGCACCTTTCCTACAACTTTACTCAAGCGCGGACACATCTGAAGCCAACAACATATATAAGCAAAAAATCAAGGATGATCAAGGCAAAAATGCTTTACAATATGTATTTTACATATTCACATTAAGTTTAGGGCCTTGTTTAATAAAATGGACTTAATTGTACATTATTTATGGTGTTGTAAGGTGTACCTTTACACTTTCACACTTATCTAAGGCTTCATTAATTAATTGAGGTTAATTATGCATTAATTGGCCCCTTTAATTCAAATCGAAGCCTAATTAATTGCAATTTCTAAGATATAAAACCCTACATTCATAAATTCCATAACATAATGTTTAACATTGAGCAATGTGTGTCCTAGGTAAGTGATGTAGGACCCATTCGCCATAGGGAAAATGGGTCCTCACTTATACCTAAGACCTAAATTTAAACTATATTTTTGGCAGTATTTTAATGATTTCAAAAGTATATTTAGATGTCGTCTTGTTATATTTGAATTTTAGGAATTCATCTTAAGATATGTACAAATAAGAGGTCATTTCACTAAGTTTCATCCTACAAGGTTTTCATGAACAACACAACTTGAAACGTTTACTTTGGTGCATTAAAACTTGGTTACAAATCTTCATGTTTCAATTTGATGCATAAAATTGAACAAATCATTTTTTTTATTGCAAATGGAATTTCTTGCTTGAAGTCTCAATTTTTTTGAACTTGGTGCATCTAAAAAATGAATTGTTATCTTTACACACTTCATTTTTTGGGCTTAAACTTGAATTGTTATGAATTGTCTACCGTGTTCACCATGACTGGCAAGCCAAGTGTGTATCCTCTCCCCCTACATATTTTGACAATCCTGGGTGATGAGAAACACTTTGGGATTTTGCACTTTTTTGTGGTCACCCAATATTTAGGATAAGGGCTTGCTCATGAGATACATCTCACAATGGAGAACTCATATAAGCGACTCTAAAAGTACATTTATCAGTGGGCTATATAAAGTTTGTGAAATCAAAAGAAAGTAGCTTATATCTGGGTGGGAATAGCATATCATGTCTCATCCTCGTCTGAACATAATGAGTTGGGCAGGAATGGCTAAAGTCTTAAGTGGCTTATGTTTGATCTATACTTCACAATGTTCACAGTTGTCATTAAAAACCTTGTTTTAGAAGCCTATCCAATTTCCTAAAACATCCTTCAGAGTAGTGCATGGGAATAACACTGTTCTCAGAGGTTACTTACCATGTCAGATCTATGGTTGAGACATAAAGCGTTAAGGGAAGTGACTCTTTTTTCTTGGTGTATCAAGATGGTATATTTCCTTGATATATCCTATTTGTTCCCTCTATAGATTTGATTCAATCACTCCTTCAGGGGTGAGATAAGCCTATAGAGAAGAGTGTACCTTTTATTCCTTAGGATGTATTGACTGATAATCTACAAGCTACATCACTACATCTCAAATTTTCTATTGTATGCATCACTTGCCATCAAAAACATCAAATCAAATAAGCATCTCAAATTTACAAACTTATCCAACAAATTACTATCAAGAAACTAGAAATTTTGGAAACAGAGCCAATATTGTCATTTTTGTTGCTTTTGTTCCAAAAAAAATTCATTGTTGTCCTAAGTTTTCACCACTTTTGTTCAATAAATTGCTATTGTCCTCTTTGTTTCACCAGTCACATATTTAAACAAAGACCACTTTTGCTCAAAATTTCTACAGTCATTCTAAAAAGCAACTACTATTGTCCAAAAAATTGTCACTACTATCTTGAACAGAAACCGCTATTGTCCTGTATTTTGGTGCAAATCAAAATTATTCCAAAGTTGGTTAATCCATCATCCTTTCAAACACAAACAATTAGACCTACAACAAATCATATCAGCAAATAAAAACATCAACCTAGTTTTAAGACACAAATCGAACACAACTTTGATTATCCTCTTTCTATCATTTTCTAGTATATTAACATCAACGTTTTCTTGCAACCTCAAAGAAAGTTCAAGTAGAGTATCAACATATACTCTAAAAGAGAGAAAAATATCAGTCCAAGTCTTGTACACCTTGTGTCCTCATATTAGCATCATATCAAAACATCCAAAAAATCACTCGCACTCTTATCCTAGGGTCTTGAGCATCAAACATACAATCCATAGAAAACCATCAACAACCTTTGACCAAAAGGTTTTCACACATCATCTTCATATTTCATTTTTAAAAAATCTCAAAAACAAAACACCATCCCATTTCATAATTAGTTATCACAAAATTCGCCAAGGTATCGAACCTTTTTGTGACTACAATGAGATCTCAATATAGAAAGAGAATGGAATCCAACAAGAGTAGTTCTAGTGCACCCAAGACAAACACCACTATTGAGGAACCTCAATCATGGGGTTATAATCCAAATGAACTTTCAACTCCTCAAGGGCAACCCACATTTAAAGCTAAACAAAATCAACCACCTAGTGATGAGGAAATATTTCGTGAACATCAAAACATGATTTCTAGGCAAGACCAATGTCCTAGTTCTCAAAATATCATCATAAAAGAATATGATAGTGATGAGGAAATTACTGATGAAAAAATATTAGAGCACTCCCAAGATCCTAAGATGCAGAAAATTATGGACAAAATGCTTGGGAAGAACACAAACTCGTATTTCCTTACACTAGCACAAAGTGGTGCCAAACTACCCATAGACTTTAATGTGGAAATTCTTAAATATCCTAATCTCATTCCATTAGGAGATAAAATAGTGGTAAGACAAATACCAAAACCAATGGTGGATCCCAAGAAACCACCTTTGTTCTCACAAAACAACGATCAATCTAAACCACAACCTATGGATAATACATTGTATAGGCAACCATCACAAATTGAGCAAGCAGTGGTAGCTCAACAATATCAAGGAAATTCAACTCAAAACATGCCACCCTACAACACTATGCAAAACATGGGAAGCCTTCCAACAGGACCACCACAACCCTGGGTTTTAAATTCCCTTCCCTCTAATGGAGATGAGATGGTCATCAGACCTATAGTGGACCAACAAGGTAACATCCCAACACAATGACAATACATGTTGCAACAAACATCATATTATGACCCTTCAAATAATGTGCAATACCAACAAGGGCAATCACAACAAAATCCACAACATCAAGGTGTACCCCAAATGAACTACCAAGGTACTCCTCAAATTCCACAACAACAAGGTATACCCCAAACACACTTACTCCTCAAATTCCACAACAACAAGGTGTACCCAAAACACACTACCAAGGTATTCCTCAAAATCCACAACAATAAGGTGTAGCCCAAATGAACTACCTAGGTACTCCTCAAATTCCACAACAACAAGGTGTACCCCAAACACACTACCAAGGTACTCCTCAAAATCCACAACAAGGTGTACCCCAAACAAACTACCAGGGTACTCCTCAAATTCCACAACAAAAAGGTGTACCCAAAATGAACTACCAAGGTACTCCAATTCCACAACATCAAGGTATTCCTCAACAACAACACCAAGGTGTACCCCAAACACACTACCAAGGTACTCATAATCCACAACACCAAGGTATACCCCAAACACACTACCAAGGTATACCCCAAGAACAACATCATGGTATTCCACAAACCCAAACTCGAACTCCTATTCCACAACAACAAGGTGTACCTCAAATGCAATACCAAGGTATCCCTCAAAATCAATATCAAGGAGTTCCATACAACCAATACCAAGGAGTACCTCAAAATCAATATCAAGGTGTACCACGAACTCAACATACCTACAACACACAACAAGGAATCAATCTTCCTTACACACAACATGGTCATCAAGGTCCCATACCTACACAATATCCCATTTAAGACCAAACAAATGTAATAGGACAATAAGGCTACAATGCACAAAATCCTCGAGCAAGTGCACCAACTAACACCATAAGCATGCAAATACAAACCCTCAATCAAAGAATATCAGACATCCAAATTGGAAAGCCAAAGAAGAACTATACTCTACAAGATATATGTCCATATCTATTTGACCAAAACTTATCTATGATACCTTTCCCCAAGAGCTTTGAAATACCAAAATTTGACAAATATAAGGGAAGAAGGGATCCAATAGAGCATGTGCGAGAATTTTCAGTAGCTTGCATAGATCTACAACTTAATGATACCTATTTAATGAGGCTTTTCCCACAAAGTCTCGGTAGGGCTGCTATCAAGTGGTTCTCTCATTCACCACCTGGTATCAAAACATTCGATGAGTTGTCTGAAAAATTTGATAATCATTTCTCATACAACATAGAGCAGGATATAACGACCCCTAATCTATACAAAATTAAATAAATTCAAGGGGAATCATTTACTTCATATCTACAAAGATGGAGACACAAAGCCAACAAATTTAAATGGCTTGTTCCCAAGAAACAACTCATAGACATCTTTGCCTCTAAAATACAAACAAACATTAACTACCAACTCACTATATTGTGCCCTAGTAACTTTGAGGAGACTATTGAAAATAGTTTGCTCATCGAAAGAGCTCTCATTGCAAAGGGAATAATTAAACTCTACAACCCTAAGGACCAAGCTTCTAGTTCTAACGACAAACCAAAGATATGGGCAAAGAACAAAAGTGCAACCAATGACAAAGTGCTTGATGTTAAAGTTGTATGAAACATACAAACTCCCAATGGGCCATAAAATAATATTCAAACAACACAAAAAAGCTATACTCCAAACAACACACCAAATAACCAACTCAATTATCCTCAAAATAACTAAAGAAATAACCAATAGCCAAATCAAGGACATGATAACCAAAGGAGGCCGCCCAGACAATATGACCAACCTAGAAGGAAATTCACCCCATTGGGAGAACCCCTTTATGTAATTATGCATAAATTGGTCCAAACAAACCTTATCAAGCTTCGTGACAAAACAAGCTATGATGAGCCAAACTTCAAACCCCCTTACTATAATGAAAATGACAAATGAAAATTTCACAAGATCAAGGGTCATACCACCAACAATTGCATGAGGCTCAAAAATATCATGCAAGACTTAATAGAAAAAGGAGAGGTTGACATAGAACATCATCTTGGAAATAAAGACTTAAAAATCTACAAGGATCCAATCCTCGACCATTCTAGGGAAATGACAAAGGTAAAGGGAAAGATTATCATAAAGCCAACTTCACCTACGACAAAATCGTAGGAACCATCTCTCAAGACGATCATACCATCAAATGACTACACGAAGAGGAAGAGTTACAATCCAAGGAGCCCCACCCCAAGTAAAAGCCACAATGAAGCCATCAAATGACTACAACATTGTGGAACAATTAAATAAAACTCATGCATTAATCTCCATACTTGAGCTCTTTAAATTATCACCAGCACATAAAGAAATCTTGCAGAAAGCTCTTGTTGAAACATCAGTCCCTAATGACCTTAATGTTGATCAGTTTCAAGCCATGGTTGGTAACATTACCTCCACCCATCACTTGGTATTTTTTGAGAAAGACCTTCCACAAAGATCTTTCCATAATCAAGCTCTATATCTAGAAGTTTGTGTCCATAAACACAAAGTCAAGAGAATACTAATAGATAACGGTGTAGGCTTAACCCTAAAATTAGTAAAACAACTGGGATATTTTGATGACGCAATAGACAAAATAAAAAGTATCACCATAAGAGCTTATGATGATATGGAGAGAAACTCAGAAGGAACAATCAGACTTCCTATTCAAATAGGACTAGCAATAGTACTAGAGACAACATGTCAAGTACTGGATCTTGAGCTACCATACAACCTTCTCTTTAGATGACCATGGATTCATGCCTTAAAAGCAGTCCCTTCAACATTCCATCAGTGCCTAAAATTTCCTCACAATGGTAAGGAAATTACAATATATGTCAACCCTGAACCTTTTCATTGCTACACAAACTTGGAGAAGTACAAAAAGATTCTTCAAATGCATAGCAATGACATATATTTCCACTCTTTTTCATATGTTGACCCATCATCACTACCATCATCCTCCACTGCATCTCCATCAATCAAGCCACCAAAATCCGATCTCAAGATCCAAGTACTTGACAAGGGCTGTAGAGAATACCATTTCAATCAATCCTTTTGCATTGGAATGCTTCCCCCAACACCAAAGACTTATGGAGGACAGAGAGATATCAAGCATGTTCAAGCTGTTACAACGGAAGTCAAAACCACCATTTTCACCAAGTAGGGAGACATGCAAGATGAGGAAGTGTTCAAAGAACACCTATCTTCATGGATTTACAAAGAAGAAGGATGGGAGAAACAACTACCTCCCCTTCATATCGATCAAAACAATAAAGGATATTAGATAGCAAAAAGCATGGGTTTCACTGGAAAAGGTGGCCTTGGTCTACATGAACAAGGTATAAGAGAACTAGTTATCATAGAAAAGCACAAGAAGAATCTTGGATTGGGTTATGGTTCATTAGACATGATTACCCCAAGCACTGAAAGCACCTCTTATGAGGAAAGATCTTATTCTACCTCTATTGAGATATCAGATGATTATGACTGTATAGATGATGACTTGTATATCCAAAACCTATTAGGAAACCTTAACATAAATGCCATCACTGTTGAACCTATATCTGAAGATTACCACATTGAAGTAGATTCCAATGAATATGAATGGGATTCTTATGCCTCTAGTGATTATAACCTGGATACCCTATAGAACCTTGGTAACATAGATACCTCTACCCTATCTACGATGTCCATAAGCTTTGCTAATACCAATGACAAAATACCTTTGATTTACCCACAGTTAATAGACTGGGATCAACAACATCACACACATATTTTTTACTCATTATAGAATGATGAAGCTATTGTGGAGTTCATGGGACTTCAAACTGATATACCATGAGGAGATCATAAGTCTAGTTTTGTAATGGATCTTGAACAAGGATCATACTTTGGAGGGGAGATTGTGTCCTCCAGTCACAAAAATAAAGTAAAAATTAAAAAAATTAAAAAGAGGTCCCCTTAGGAAAACCACAATGTGGCTTTAGCGGATCAAGAAAAGAGAAAAACAAAGGATGTATCTGGGGGTGAAAACCTCTCTTAGGTGCCTAAAGATGGAGGATTCAACCTCCCCATTATAGAATATCAAGAAAAATCAACACTCTTGGTTGAAGGTTCCAAACCTATCAACGTCAACACAACAAAGACACCAAAAATAACATATCAGGCAACTTCCTTAGTTCTTGAGGAAAAGTTCAAATTCATGGAATTCATTAATGAACACAAAATAAAATTTTCCTAGACATATGTAGAAATTCTAGGACTGGACGAAGCTCTAGTAGTACATCACCTAGTAGTGTTCCCTAGAGCTAAACTTGTCAAAGAAAAGCTACGCAAGATGCACCCAAAAATAACACTCTTTTTCAAAGTAGAGCTTTAGAAACTACTTGACGTGGGCTTCATCAAACCCATCAACTATCCTGAGTGGGTATCTAACCTTTTACCCGTGTCAAAACCCACTGGGGGCATACAAATCTACACAAAATTTAGGGATCTCAACAAGGCATGCCTTAAGGATGACTTCCCCTACCTAGCATTGACATGATTGTGGACCTAACTGCAGGGCATGAAATGCTTTCACTTATAGATGATTTCTCTAGGTACAATCAAATAAAGATAGCCCCTAAAGATCAACACAAACAAACTTTCACTTATGCATGGGGAACTTTTTGCTGAAATGTCATGCCATTTGGATTGAAGAACACAGGAGCAACATACCAAAGAGCCATGACCACTATATTCCATGATATGTTGCACATCACCATGGAGGACTATGTGGATGACATATTAGCAAAATCAATCAAAAGAAAAGATCATATGGCTAACCTAGCCAAGGTATTTGACAGACTAGAGGAATACAACCTACATTTCAATCCAAAGAACTACGTATTCAATGTGACATCTGGGAAACTATTGGGTTACATTGTATCAAGAAGAGGCATCGAGGTGGATCCTGCCAATGTTAAAGCTATCCTAGAAATGCCTCCATAAACATTGAAATAGTTGTGAATTCTACAAGGTAAGCTTTAGTCCATTAGAAGGTTCATCACATAGTTAGCAGACAAGTACCATCCATTTACACATTTTCTACATAAGGACATAACATTCAAATGAGATGGAAGGTGTGACCAGGATTTTCAACAGGTAAAGGATTATTTTCTCACTCCCCCAATGTTGATGCCTCCAATTTAGGATAAGGAAATGATTATGTGTGTATCTACAACAACGACAACCTTAGGATCTATATTAATGCAACTGGATGACCAAAACAAGGAAAGAGCAGTATACTATATCAGGCGAACCCTGGTGGGCTATGAATTAAACTATACACCCATAGAAAGAGCATGTCTATCAGTTGTCTTCACAACACAAAATCTTAGACACTACATATCAAATAGACAAATAAAGTTGTTATCAAAAGTGGATCCCTTAAATTATCTATTGGCAAAGGCAACTTTTACAGGAAGAATTGCTAAGTGGGTAATAATACTTAGTGAATTTGACATAGAATACATTGAAAGAAAAGACATAAAGGGATAAGTAATAGCATATCAATTAGCAGATGCACCTTGGAAGATCATCAACCTATAGTATCAGAATTTCTAGATGAAAGCATACTTATCATCAATCATTCAAGATGTTTGACCTTGTACTTTGACGGATCCCACACTCAACATGGCTTAGGGGTTGGTATCCTATTTCTTACACCTTAGGGGGATAGTATACCCAAAGTTTACAAGATTTCCTTTCCATGTACTAACAACATTTCTAAATATGAAGTACTCATCACTAAACTGAAGATGGTTGTAGAATGGAAGATAAAGGAACTACAAGTCTATGTTGACTCCTAGCTAGTCATAAGGCAGGTAAATGATGAATACCAGACTAAGGATTACAAGCTCATGCCATACAAAATAATCGTGGACAACTTCAAGTAATACTTTGTAGTCATCACCTTTGAACAGGTTCCCAAAATCAACAACAGAGCAACTGATGCTAGGGAAATAATAGGTTCACTCTTAGACATACCCAAAAACATTCCCAAATACGAATTCCTCATGGAGCAACTACTTATACCAAAATTCGATATCCTGAAATTAGAACTTTTATGTGATGTTGTTGGTCTTGACTCACCTTGGTACCAAGACACATTTTCCTATATCTAGCATGGGATCATACCTCCTGACTTAATGGCAAATCAAAAGAAAACCTTTATCCATAAAACTTCCCAATTCACCATACTAGGAGATACCTTATACTGTTGAAGTCTAGATGGTACATTACTCTGATGTCTCAACACGGACGAAGTGAAAACCGCCTTACAAGAAGTGCACGAAGGTGTTTGTGGCTCTCACTCTAATGGACCTAATCTAGTATAGAAGTTGTTGAGAACAAGGTATTATTGGCCCTCAATGGAGCAAGAATCCATTCATTACTCAAGGAAGTGTCACCAATGTTAACAACACAATGATATTGTTCACGCATCGACACAAGAGCTACAACCTATAACTACACCATGGCCTTTCTCACTATTGGGAATTTTTTGGAATATGTTGTCATTGATGTCAAAAGGGATCAGAGGAGAAGTGTGTTGATCCAGTGCAGAACTGCATATAGTTTTCATTGATGTCAAAAGTGCAAATCATGCAAATGGCTTTGGCATTCCTAATAGCTTAACTGGTTGTGTGCTCAAGTGATGTACCTATATGTGTATGATATGTTGCAGGTATGAATGTATATGATGGTGTTGTTATTAATGTTTCCATTGATATAAACACAGTATAGATTGTTGCAGTGAAAGGACACAAATGATTGAAGGTCCAGAATATGCTCTAATATGTGTTCAGAATGTACTTCGGTATGTGCTTCGCATTTCTACTATGTTGATCGTAAGATTATGCAAATCTAAAGGATTTTTCAAGGACATCCATGGGTGATATATCTTGGATTACAACTTCGGGGATGATGAAGAGTGAAATTTAATTTTACCAATTTGTGAACTGATCCAACAAAATTGTTTATCTGTGGACTAGGAGAAATGTATCTACTTTGCAGTCCCTCGTTGGCTTGTTTTAGGTCTTGCAGATCTGGAAGAACACTCATAGTGGGGTTATCTATGTTTCATCAAGAGTGTTTGTGGTTTAGTGCTCTGGTATGAAAATTTGAGTGAGTCTCTGGTATGCCATGTTCCAAGTTTGAGCCTCTGATAAAAATGGCCAAATAATTTGCTGCACATTTCTTGCATATTGAATATCTTTGTCTACATATTGGAATTTATTTAAAGGCATGTCTGAAGATGTTATGTTCCAAGTTGTAGCATCTGGTATGATGAGTTGAGTGAGTTATGTTCACCAAAGTGAAAATTGCTTTATTTGTACATTTGGTGGTGATAGAGAGAATGTATATTGCTTCACATTCCTTCGCATTTAAATCTTTATGTCTATAGTTTTGGAATTAAGTTTGTAATGTTGTCATGTGTCTTCATCTCCAATGGTTCATGATTCAGTGGTTAATAAGAAGAAATTTGGATTGTGAATGAAGAATGCTCTTAGAAGGCCTTTGTCGGCAAGACAATGTGATGTCAGTAAGAGTTTGAGCAATGTCTCTTCGACATTGCAATAACAAGCCTATGTAGATATGTTGATGAGACCATGCGGTGTTGATAGGACTTCCTCATATGTTTCCTCGACATGGTGAGTATGATATCGGATGTGCAACCCAGTAAGGTGCACATGGAAGTGAGATCTGGTGTGATGAGGATGATGTATAGTCAAAAGATGAATAGAACAAAGGCATGTGGCGGTGACTTGGACTGATGGACTCCACTGTGGTAGCATGTTGAGGTGTCTTCATCGGTGTGCACAGGCCCATCGGCAAAACAAAGATGGATGTTCCCCCGACGAAGCGATAAAGTGTTATGTGGATCCAATAAAATAGCATGCATAGTAAAGGCGGACATATGGAAATCGATAATGCGTTGTTTTACATCCTTGTTGCAAAACAACACTTGATCAAGGTGAAAAAGAAGAAGATCAATGACCAATGTTCAAACTTGAAGATTTACAATGGTCTGGTCGGTGTGAACAGGGGTTTCAGGTCGGTGGCTGATATGTGAACAAGTTCAGATTACCTAACTGACCAACATGTGAACATTTAATGAAGAGAGCGACAAAAAGGAGACATGATCAATCAAGATAATATTTGATCAAATGAACAAATAAATAAATTAAATGTAGATCATATTTTGAGGTCAAGCAAAGAGAGAACTATTTTTTGGGAAAACTCTCAGCGACAAAAGTTAATGAAAAAGCAGCTCGATGTAGAGCCAGAGCAACAAAGGAGATATCTGATAAACTCTATCAGATGAGCTAGACAAATGGTGTAAGGCTCGAGTTGAACTGACAACTTGGAGGAGAAACCCTAACAAATGAGTAACCGGATTGGGCAACTGAATGATGTGCAAATATCGAGGTGAGATATTGCAGATGTGCAGCGTTAGGCAGATTGAAGATATCCTAAGTATGGTTGATAGACTTAATGTGGGAAATATGAACAAGTGGTATGTAGAAAGTATAAGAAGATTGTTGTGAGGGGTCTATAGTTGTAGGCAGAGAAAAATAGAGCTACATCCAGTTGAAGCATGCAGTAGAGATAAAGTGATATAAGAGTTTTCAAATAGAGAGAGTTGAATAGAGTAATGAGCAACTAAGTTGTTGTAGACATAGTGTGAAGAAGTAACCTAGACTATAATGCAGATAATCATCTAGGTGAGCACATGTGAAAGAGAAAAATATCACATAGAGAGTGATAGAGATAGAACATTGATTGTTCTATGTGCAATGAAAAAGAGTGCAGTGTAGGGGTATGCTACTATGAGTGTAGATTCAACAGTAAGGTGTGAGTTGCAGCATATCCAACAAAGAACATAATGTAATGATGAATACCAAGTTTATGAAGAACCATTTACAATCATATATGAACTTGTAATCCTTTAGAGGTTATAGCCTCATTGTATTGAGTTGTAGCTCAGCTTAGGGGATAGTAGTCTCCTTGGAGTTGTTGCTCCTAAACTAGGGTGGTGTTGCATCCTTGAAGTGGTAGCTTCTAAATCAAGGTATTGTAGCATCCTTGGGTTGTAGCCCTAAAAATTTGTATCAGAAATATGGGTTGTGAGGCTGGAATTGAGCAGTAGACTCAAGCAGCATTTCTCACCATGGTTTTTCCCATCTTGGGTTTTCCACATACATATGGTGTTATGTGATGTTCTTGTGTGTGTGTGTGTTTATGTCTGTTCATATCAGTATTTGCACATTAAGAGTTCAAAGAAGTAATCTGCATAAGTTTTCTAAGGGAAAAAGTTTTAAGAGATAAATTTTGGTATCTATTGATTCACCCCCTCTTAGTAGATCATTGTGTTCCAACAATTGGTATCAGGACCCTAGGCTCCCTAGGAGAATCCTAATCAGCTCGGGTAGATTTTGGTGTGTGAACACAATATGGCTATTGAGGAAAGCTCTTATGTAGGAGTAACTCTCTTTAATGGATTAGATTATATGTGGTGGAGCTTCAAAATGAAGTTGCATTTGGGATCCATAGGGTTTGACGTATGGTTGTCAGTATAATATGGTTATACAGCTCTTTCTACACCTCTAAATATTGAGGTTGAAAAGAAGGCATATGATGACAATGATAAGGAAACATATGCAATACTCAATAGGTTGTCAAGTTCCATATTTGTCAAAGTCTTGCATTGTCAAAATGCACAAGAAGTATGGAACAAGCTGAAAATGATGTATGAGGAAAGTGACTTTGAGAGATGTCATAGTGGATCAGAATGTCTTGAGACAAGTGAAGATTAGAAATCTACAAGGTGGTTCTCAAGTGAAGCTACATCAAGAAGTGATGAAGAAGGAACATCCACTTTTGGATAAGAGAATATGATGAAGAGGAAGCTAAGTTCATCAGAATATTGAGAAAAGGCTCCAAAATATACAGAGGTAAGCTACGCACTAGAAGGTTTTATTCTGGTAGAATAAATTATGGCACTGATAGATACTTTCATACTAAAAAGCATAGTCATAAGGAAGAAGTGGACATTAAGGAAAATGAGAAGGACCTACAGGCTAGTGAAGAAAAAGAGTCATTTGATGGTTATGGCAGAGCAAATGATGAATGTGGAAGGTTCCATGGGATTGACCCGTTTCCAACAACCTCTGATGAAGAAATTGAGAGGTTTGATAAAGATGAAGAAGTTCAAACCTCCGGTGAAGAAGAAGAAGTTGACCTTGAAGGAAAACTCATTTGTGCTCTAAATGAGATTAAAAGTTCGAATAAGGAGAATGACGAACAAAAGTTGCATTCTTAGAATGAGATAGATAGATTGAATAAGATTCTTGAAAATTCTAATCAGATGGTGATCTTCTTGAAGACTCAAGTGGAATAAGCAAGAAGGGTAGATGATGTAGTTAGATCTAAACTACAGTCTAAGTCAAATGAGTGCATAAGATTGGAAGAAGAATTAGTGGCCTTGAGAAAAGAATTAGAAAAATCCAAGGATCAGATTGATAAAGGTTTTAAGTTGAATAGTGGTTTCAGGGCATTAAATGAATTTGTTAGATCACAAAAACCATCTAGGCCAAGGTCCAGACCAAGGCTGGTGAAGATTGACCTTGGTGATGAAAAAGGTAAGAGTCCTTATGCCTCAACAAAGTTGGTTAAAATAGAAGGAAGAGGTTGCACAAAGAAAGAGGATGCCTACACAAGTTGCTCCAGAGAAAGTACCTCTAAAAATGGAAGATCAGATAGAGGCATCACTAGTAAGATGAAGAAACCAGATAAGGATATTTCTACCAAGTTGAAGGAGCCTGCAACAGATAAGAAGATGGAGAAACCAACTCTTAGAAACCAGAAGAAATCTCAGTACACAAAGGGAACTGATGCATAAATATTTAGTAGGATGAAATATGCAAAGAATTCAAATCAAAGAAGACTTTCTCATATGGTTCAAAGGAATGATATGATCAGGTACTCCCCATGTTTTAATAGTTACTATTATGCTTGTAATCAATATGGTCATAGAGCTAGAGATTGTAGAGTTGCACCTAGAAGGGGTACAAAATATGTAAATAGAAATTCATCTACTCTGGTAAGGAATATGCATGTGGTATGCTACAAGTGTGACAACTTGGGTCACATAGCTAAAGACTATAGATTATATTCTGTAAGACCTGCAGTACAGAGTAAGAGGAAGAGAAATACAAGATACATGTATAGAAACTCAACTACACCTGTGATAGGCATGAATGTGTTATGCTATAAATGTGATAATTACAGTCATATAGCTAAGTACTGTAGATTGGATTATGCAAGACCAAAAGTACAGAGTGAGAAGAGTATGTCCTCCAAAGTGAACACTAGATCACATAATTTTGAGAAGAAGGCTAATATATTAGAGAAGAAGCACAAGATGGTTTGGAGAGAGAAGGATTGGAAAGCAACACTTAATGTGGCTATTTATGCCTCACGTTACTAAGTATTAGTGATAGGGCATGATTCCAGGGGGAGCTAAATTGATACTTCATTCATCCCTAGAAATGAAGGAGAGATCAAGTCAGGTAAAATATGTTTACAAATTTCTAACGACTTGATGTTACAGAGTTATGATCACACTCTTGCTCCTTGAATTTCTCTTGTCAAGGTGTAAGACAATTAGCAAAAGTGGATAGTTAGCTGTAGAAATTGATATCAACCATGGGTATCAAATTTGAAGAAAAATGATGTAGATGCTCTTCTAAGAGAAATACCTCCTGCCTACAAAATTAAGATAATGCAAGAGTATCCAGAAGATTCAAATCAGCTGGGACAGTGAACATTCAGTTGCAGAGCACCAGAGAGAGCAACCTTGGAGAGTACCACAGTTTACCACATTTGCATGATAGAAGTTGCAGAGCTGGAATTAGCATCTAGGCATAATCATCTTTAGCATATCCAAAATCCAGAGTATTTGATTTCAATTTTAGAGAAATGTTGCTTGCAGAAGAATACCCATTTTTCACAGTGCAGAGCCAACAGTGTTGAGTGAAGTCTAATCGACTTGAAAAGAAAGTAAATGTCTTGAGGAGCTTAAAGGAACATCATTCAATGAAGTTTAGGACCTGGCTGACCTCCATGGGGATCCACACGAAGACATAAGCATCAGGCGAGCAATGCCTTATGTTTAAGTCTGACCTATCTGGGTCTACAAGTTACATGACTAACCTTTTCAATTAGGTCGACTTGATTATGATTTGAAGGCTTGCGGAGGATATAAATGATGAAATGAACAATTATTCAAAGACATGAATCAAATGCATGAGTAGTCCAGTAGAAGTGTATGGAGCAAGGTCTAAGGGGGAGCTGTTATTGGTATCAAATCAGTGGCATACTTGATACAATGCATTCTCAGATATCATTTGGTACATGGTGTAAAGTGAACACATTCATAATTGGTATCAAATTGATAATAGGTATCAGGCCATCATATCATTAGTCGATGTCAAGTAAGTGATTCAATTGGCACAAAGCATGAATCAGAAAAATCTACAATTGATATCAGACCTGATTAGAGAAGAGCATTAAAAGGTTGAATGCAACATTTGGCTTGAGAGAAAAAGTTGTTTTCAATTAGTATCAGTTCAAGGAGGAGCAAAGTTACTTTTTCATTTCTAAGAAGTGATGGTTGCAGTAGTATGGTAAACTGAGAAGAAGAAGAGGAGAAAGGATGAGCAAGTTCTCATGGGCATAAGTAAAGTTGAGAGAGGTATCAAATACAAATTGGGTATCAGAGAAATGTTTGCAAATTGATACTAAGCCCAATGAAGAGTAAATTATTGTGTATGAAGGAAAAAAGAATGGAGAACAATCTAAGGAGGAGATGCTATTATGGTCAAGAAAATTTTCAATTGGTACAGAGATTGTGGTGGAGTGTACACTTAGGTACATGCAGAAAATGGAGTAAGCACTCAAGGGGAGCTGATATAGGCATCAGATCAACATATATTGCAGTTTGGAGTATAAACTGGTACTGAGCATAAAGAAAAGCATGCTCAAATTAGTGCATTAAAGAGAAAGGTGTTTTGTGTAGAACAAAAGGAGAATTTGGCTCTTGCTATGAGACCTGAATCCTATAGGGTATAAATTAAAGTAACTTCAATTGTGTCAAAGTGTGTAAAGGAACTTCAACTACAAGTAGTTAAAGGTATTTAATTAAGGGATGTTGGACAACATGGCTTAGCCATTGATGAAATGATTGAGAGCAGTATCTGGCATAAGCACAATAATTGTTATCAATTTGTATCAGTCAAAGGTGGAGAAAATACTTTTGCTAGTTCAAAGGAGGATATTAGAGGACAACTAAACCCTTTGCACAACTTGTCAAAGGGAAAGAATTCTTTCAGAAGGAGTGATCCCTTTTCCATTGATGTCAAAGGGGGAGAAAGTATGCAAATGCTCAAAGAGGAGCATTGGTGAAAGCAACAACATAAGTAGAAGTAAAGATGATACTGGTACAAATGTTGAATTGATCAATTGGTATCTTTGAGCATTTAAGTTTTGCCATCAATGAAAAAGGGGGAGATTTGTGAAATATGTTGTCATTGATGTCAAAAGGGGATCAAAGGAGAAGTGTATTGATCCAGTGTAGAAGTTCATATAGCTGTCATTGATGTCAAAAGTGTAAATCATGCAAATGTCTTTGGAATTCCTAATAGCTTAACTAGTTGTGTGCTCAAGTGATGTACCTATATGTGTATGATATGTTGTAGGTATGAATGCATATGATCATTTTTTCATTAATGTTGCCATTGATGTCAACATAGTATAGGTTGTTGGAGTGAAAGGACACAAGTGATTACAGGTCCAGAATATGGTCTGGTATGTGTTCATAATGTACTTTGGTATGTGCTCCACATTTCTCCTATGTTGATCCTATGATTATGCGGATCTAAAGGATTGTTCAAGGAAATCCATGGGTGATATATCCTAGATTATAGCTTCAGGGCTGATGAAGAGTGAAAGTTAAGTTCACCAGTTTGTGAATTGATATGGCAGAATTGTTTATCTATGGACTAGGAGAAATGTATCTACTCCGCAGTCCTCCGCTGGCTTGTTTCAGGTCTTGTGGATCTAGAAGAAGGCTCATAGTGGGGTTATCTGTGTTTCATCAAGATTTTTTGTGGTTTAGTGCTCCGGTATGAAAATTTGAGTGAGTCTCTGGTATGCCATGTTCCAAGTTTGAGCCTCCGGTAAAAATGGTCCAATAATTTGCTCCGCATTTCTTGCATATTGAATATCTTTGTCTGTAGATTGGAAGTTATTTAAAGGAATGTCTGAAGATGGTATGTTCCAAGTTGGATCATTCAGTATGATGATTTGAGTGAGTTGTGTTCACCAAAGTGAAAATTGCTTTATATGTACATTTGGTGGTGACAGAGAGAATGTATTATGATTCGCATTCCTCCGCATTTAAATTTTTATGTCTGTGGTTCTAGAATTAAGTTTGTAATGGTGTTATGTGTCTTCATCTCCAATGGTTCATGATTTGGTGGTTCACAAAAAGAAATTTGGATTGTGAATGAAGACTGCTCCTAGAATGCCTTTGTTGGCAAGACAATGTGATTTAAGTAAAAGTTTAAGCAATGTCTCTTCGACATTGCAATAACAAGCCTATGGAGATTTGTTGATGAGACCATGCGGTGTTGATAGGAATTCCTCATATGTTTCCTTGACATGATGAGTGTGATGCCAGATGTGAAACCCAATAAGGTGCACATGGAAGTGAGATCCAGTGTGATGAGGATGATGTACAGTCAGAAGATGAATAGAACAAAGGAACGTGGTGGTGACTTGGAATGATGGACTCCACCATGGTAGGATGTTGAGGTGTCTTCATCAGTGTGACATAGGCACATCGGTAAAACAAAGATGGATGTTCCCCCGATGAAGCGATAAAATGCTATGTGGATCTAATAGAATAACATGCATGGTAAAGGCAGACATATGGCAATCACTAATGCATTGTTTTGCATCCTTGTTGTAAAAAAACACTTGATCAAGGCATGAAAGAAGAAGATCAATCACCAGTGTTCAAACTTGAATATTTACAATGGTCTGGTTGGTGTGAAAAGGGGTTTTAGGTTGGTGGCCGATATGTGAACAAGATCAGATTGCCTAACTGACCAACATGTGAACATTTAATGAAGACGATGCCAAAAAGGAGACATGATCGATCAAGATCATATCTGATCAAATGAACAAATAAAGAAATTAAATACAAATCAGATTTCAAGGTCAAACAGAGAGAGAACTATTGTTCGGGAAAACTCTCAGAGCTAGAAGTTAATGAAAAAGTAGCTCGATGCAGAGCCAGAGCAACAAAGGAGATATCTGATAGAATTTATCAAATGATCTAGATGAATGGTGCAAGGCTCGAGATGAATTGAAAACTTGGAGGAGAAACCCTAACATATGAGTAACTAGATTAGACAACTGAACGGTGTACAAATCTCAAGGTGAGAGATTGCGGATGTGTGAAGTTATACAGATTGAAGATATCATGAGTATGGTTGATAGACTTAATGTGGGCAATATGAGCGAGTGGTCTGAAGAAAGTAGAAGAAGATTGTTGTGAGGGGTCTGCAGTTGTATGCATAGCAGAATAGAGCTACATCTGGTTGAAGCATGTAACAGAGATAAAGCAATAGAAGATTCTACAAGCAAAGAGAGTTGAATAAAGTAATGAACAACTAAGTTGTTGTAAATAGAGTGTGAAGAAGTAACCTAGATTGTAATGTAGATAATCATCTAGGTGAGAATATGTGAAAGAGAAAAAGAGCAGACAAAGAGTGATAGAGATAGAACATTGATTGTTCTATGTGCAGTGAAGAAGAGTGCAGTACATGGGTATGTTGTTGTGAGTGTAGATTCAACAGTAAGGTGTGAGTTGCAGTATGTGCAACAAAGAATAGAATGTAATGATGCATCTCAGGTTTATGAAGAACCATTTACATGCATATATGAACTTGCAATCCTTTAGAGGTTGTAGCCTCATTGTATTGAGTTGTAGCTCAGCTTAGGGGATAGTAGTCTCCTTGGAGTTGTTGCTCCTAAACTAGGGTGTTGTTACATCCCTAAAGTGGTAGCTTCTAAATCAAGGTGTTGTAGCATCCTTGGGTTGTAGCCCTAAAAATTTATATCATAAATTTGGGTTGTGAGGTTGGATTTGAGCAATAGACTCAGGCAACATTTTTCACCGTGGTTTTTCCCATCTTGGGTTTTCCACGTACATATGGTGTTATGTGATGTTCTTGTGTGTGTGTGTGTGTTTGTCTCTTTATATCAGTATTTACACATTAAGTGTTCAAAGAAGTAATCTGCATAAGTTTTCTAAGGGAAAAAGTTTTAAGGGATAAATTTTGGTATCTACTGATTCACCCCCCTCTTAGTAGATCATTGTGTTCCAACAGACTTGACTTGATAGGAAAGATATCTCCTGCTTCATCCAATAGGCATAACTTAATTATAACTACAACAAAATACTTTACAAAGTGGATAAAAGCTATTATGTTAACTTACATCACAATGAAACAAATATCCAAGTTTATCTTGAATTGTTTGATCTGTCGATATGGAATTCCATAAATTATCATAATAGACAACGAGACTCCATTTAAAAATGAAGATGTTCTTTAACTTTGTTCAAGGTTCTCTATCCAACACTGGTTCTCAACCCCATACTATCCCCAAGGAAACGGTCGGGACGAAGCATCCAATAAAACTATTTTAAAAATATTGAAAAAGATTGTTAATGACGTCGGTCATGATTGGAATTTGCAGCTAAATCTTGCCTTATGGGCTTACTAAACCAAAATTTGCACATCCATGGGTGCGACACCTTTTTCCTTGGTCTACGGATCTGAAGTAATCCTACCTTTCAAAGTTGAAATCCCATCACTATGAGTATCCCTGAAAGACATGGCCAACAATGGGGAATATCAGATATCCAGACTTAATGAGCTAGAACTCCTAGATGAAAGATGTTTGAGCGCATTTTAAACCATCTCCAAGTTTATCAAAATTGACTCAAGAGAAGCTATAACAAGAAGATAAAGAACATAAGCTTTCAAGTTGGTGACTTGGTACTGAAGGAAAATTAGAAGATATACCTGAATCGGGATGAGAAGGGTAAGTTTGAACCAAAATGGATAGGTCCTTTTATTATAACAACAAGCTATGGTTTTGGAGCATATCAATTGGCTACTCCCAAATGAGAACCTTTAGCCGAACCTTTGAATAGTATACATCTCAAAAAAAATTACACTTGAGTGCATTTGAATATCCCAAGAAAAAAAGCTAAAAAATCAAAAATCAAGAAAAACAATAAAGACAAATAAATCATCCTTTAAGTGAAAACCACCTTGTGGCACGTCTAGGATCGGTACCATAGTGAAAACCTAGTAAATAGGTGCTACATTTGAATAAGTCTTGCATCTCTATTTATTATCATTGTCTATCGCATCCACTCCATTTGTCTCATAATAAAACATGTATCCAACTATGGCTCGATAACTGATCAAGTGTTGAACCTTGTTGCACCATCAAAATCCATCTACCCTAATAAATGTAATCTTGATTTGAATTGGGGGAAATCTCTTGAAACTGGTAGCGGATTGAATCCTTGTCCATTCCATCACTGTCGATAAACTATCAAAAACCAAAAACATCTAGAAAACAAACAAAATCCAAAACAAATTTCAAAACATCAAAATCCCAAAAACATTATAGGTCGTCCCCGAACAAGCTACATTGAGTCAAAATAAGCGAACTTCAAACCTTTTTGTGTATAACGTAGGAAAGGCCATCATTGATGAGCCTCTGAGGCCCTAGGTTACTCCCCCAAAATTTAAAAAAAACATTCAAATATATATCCAAATTCAAAAACATCTATAAAAAGTAAAAAAACTTCAAAAATAGTGTTACTCAATACAATCAAACTACGATGTCTTTGTATTCTTCACATAGGAAAGGCCATCATCAATGAGCCCCCAGGGCACTAGGTCAGTCCCTTTAGGTTCCCATATTTGTCTCTAAATCTCTTGAAAAAAACAAAAACATAATCAAATAATTTAGAAAAATCTAAAAAGGCCTATCTCCATTGTCACCTATCCACAATAAACTTTCCATTCATAATAAACAAATATCGCCTTCAGCTTTTCACAAACACAACCAACAAGTAAAATAAACATCAAATCAATACTTCCAAAGTAAGGATTAAAATGACTGGATCATCATTAGACTAAAACAATGCCTAAGTGTTAACTACCCTACATTTTGAAAATCATTATCAACAATCCTAATGTGAGTCTTAATGGATAAAACGTTCCTACAATAGACATCATCAACGGGTTACATCATGAAACATCAAAACATCTATCACAAGTGATACAACAACATTGTTTATATTTTATGATCTTGATTTCTCTTATTGTCACATTCCAAGGATCTCTCAAAGATGTCCATAAGGATTTAGAGAGGAAGGAATGGGGCATTGATCATCAATTTATGTTTGTTATTTTTGTTAGATATTTTTGTGATACTACCATGGTGAATACTTGTTTTTTTCTATGTGTGAAAGTCATTTTGGGGCAATTCGTGTAATGGTTGCATGTTAGGTACTCCATACCTCTCTGCACAATTGGTCTGAAATGTTTTGAAACTTCTCACCCATACACTCTAATAGGGTTTTTGTATGTTTGGTATGAGAAAAAATGCTCTTTTTTTGCAAAGTTAAAGTCCATGCAATGGATACAATGCCACCTTGGTCATCAATACCCTAGTGCATCGTTCCTATTTGCTATATCAATAAGGATTGCTAAAACTATGAAGTCTCTATGAAAGAAAAAGCAAACTCATCAAAGACTAACAACATCAATTTTCTTCTAGAAATCCAACCAACACTTCTTTTACTAATATCTTCATCTTGCATCACAATATCATTAGTACCATATGCATCCTGCGTCCAAAAATTCATCACTACATATCATGACCATAGTAAAATAAAAAACATCATACATGATATATCATCATCCATCACATACATATATAAATCATACATCCATCTATATCAGATAAATGCATCCAAAAAGTACAAAAAACCATGAGCATATAATCATAAATCATCAACACATATAAGCATCGATAATCATCCATAAGCATCTCACAACACATAATAAGCTACATCAAAAGTGGTATATCTCATATATATATATATATATATCATCAAAGTGGAACATCATCAAATGTTAGGTGTGATACAACATCAAAGGAAATCAAGTATCATGTATGATATCAAGATATACAAAATATATATGAGCCTCAACTAGGTCGTTGAATGTATATACAAAATAACATTTCTACAGAAAGTCTCTAATACAATACATAAGATCATGAAAAAATCATTCATGTTGATCTTGCCTCAGAGGGGGTTGCTCCCCATCAAGATGCTGACTATGAGTAGGAGAAGGCTGAGGATGCACAATCTGTGAAGATGGTTGTGGTTTTCTAACCAACTATCCACTTGACTCGGCACCTGTCTCACTGCTACACTCTCCAAAGTGAGGATGCCTCTATGCTCAAGAAACAAAAGCCTCGTATAAGGTCTAATAATAGGTACTCTCCCTTATGAGTTGATCTCGTGCAGCTTGATATTGAGCAAGGGGAATATCAGAGGCTAATGAAATCTCTATTGCTAGCCTCTATTGCCTCTCAGTGACCAACTCTTGCCTCAAAGAATCTCTCTCTTGATGAAGATCATCCCACTCTATAGTAATTGTAGCAACTTGTGCCTATGTGGCCTAGCGCCGAGCAATCTGGACATCCCTCTCTATGGCCCTAGCATCTTTGTCACTATCAACTATGTTATCTAACCTGTCATGTCCCCCTATGAGGGAGGTCCCCATGGTGCCTGCAGTCCCTACTGTTGTTGCCCATCTTGTGGTCCCTATTGTCCATCCTGCCCATTGTGCTAATCCTGATCCCCATCACCCCAGGCTCTGTCAAGCTGCTCCACAACAATTCATAACCTCTGCCTATCACCTCTCCTCTCGATAACACCGACCACCCTCTGAACTTTCCCAATCACTGGCCTAGCACCAGTAGGATCTATAAATTGTAATGGCCATCAATAGGCCCACCACTAATAAAAATATCGAGTCATACTTGGGTTTGGAGGACCAAATGTCCATCCCCATCCAAATAGAGCAAGTGCTCGAAACTCAGTAACTGTTGCAATAGAGGAGGCTATCGACCCCCAAACCCTAACCTCTCGGGTCGTCTGCCTGAAGTGTGCATGGTAATCGTTGGTAAATTTGGTCTGCCTCTCTCCAAACTATCGAAGAACTCTATTAGGTAGGTACCTCTCAAGAATAGTATCGACATGACCTATCAGCCACCGTATCTATCTACAATAGGGAAACTACTCCATATCATCTGACCAAGCCTCACAAGCTAGCCATGGCCTCTAGATAAAATTAGTCATATCATCAAAAATGCCTCTCCAATAGTGTAACTTACTTGGTCAGGTGTAATACAAAAATTAGAATACTTGTAAGAGAAGGGATCATCGACATCCCACTCATGTATACCATCTGGCCTGGTCATTGGGATCCTCTCCCAAGCCCACACATGCAGAGGAGTCATCCTTACTGAGATAGAATTTTTGCCCTAATATACGACCTCATGCATGTCTCGGTGTAGATGCACTAACACGCACAGAACCCAAGCATATTTAATCCCATGCTCCATCATATGCTCTATGCAGATGCCCCAGCCAATAGAAAATCGCCTACCTCTATGATCAGGCATCAAAGGCCCGATAATCAAACCAACCAGCACCATAGATAAAGGATCGAGACCATCAATGAATGGAGACAAGTCTATCTCAGAATCTACTACCTGTAGATGTCACACACCAAGTACTCAATACATGGAAAGGTACCCGACTTGATATTATAAGTAACCCACTCATTGTGAACGGGCATCCTCAGAATCCTCCAAACATCCTCAAGGGTGATTGTTACCTTGCTAGTAGGAAGTTGGAAGGACAACATCTCAAAATGCCATCTCTCAACAAGGGAAGTCATCATCACCCTGTGAAATCTAATCTTGGGCATATAAAAAATGTGTCAAAGATCAACAGTGTCAAGGAAGTCTCTCTCATCCTCCTGAAACCCAACAATCAAATCAAACAGTTGTCGCGTCCAACACTCTCTAAAATATAGCGATTTGAGAACTACCTACAAACATTCAACTCACAAAGTCAATAGCATGTACTTTTCACAAAAGTAATCAACAACGAATTGATTTTACACTAGTGGAAAAAATAAACTATAGCGTGGACTTTCTACAATTGCGATAAACTACCCTAGTACACTAGTAGCAAAATTGAGACAATAGCACTAAAAACATGAAATTACCGCTATCATCCAATTAAGTTTTGAACATTAATTACAAAATTAGGAAATGTCAAAAATAAGAAAGGAAGGGGTATGTACTGCAATCCCTATGCTAGTTGGCCTCCCGAATGAACGAACTGCATCTGCTCTATGTGGGGCACCCAAAATCCTCGCCATTGCAAATTGATGATCACAACAACAAGATCTCTAGAGGCAAGAATTTCCTAAGACTCAAAGTGAAAATGAGGAAAAAAACCCTAATTTCTTACTTTAACCCCTAAAACCTTAATTTTTACCTTGGGAACCCTCCTAGGTTTAAATTTTGAGAACCCTAGAACATTTAAAACCATAAATGTGAGCCCTATAGCCTAATGTTTCATCCTCTACACATCTAAACTACAACAAAACCTTGTTGCGAGCCCAACCAGAAAAGTAATTTTCCTGGCCAACCTCTCGAGGGGGTAGCCCAACATCATATTATATTTTTGCTGACCGTTGGGGCATATTAAAAAATTTCAAATCTTGATCTAAGCATCGAGTTCTTTGAAACAATGTAACTAGTACTTTGTCTCAAAGAGGGGCAAAATGTAGACATGTAAAAATAACTTAACGCATATCACACATCATAAACTGGATTCTTCCATTATCAACATCACTTTCATTATCACTATTGCATTTTAAAATCATTTACATCATTAACCCTATTTCCCTCTATTAATTGAATAATCCTTCATTATTTAATTAATTCACTATGTCTCATCTAATTTAACTTTATTCCTCCTAATTAATTAAATAAACATCAATTATTTAATTTATCACTAATATACCTTATTCATCTAAATCAATTAAATTGTTATCATTAATACTTGAATTAAACCACTTTCCCTTCTCTAAATTTGAATAATTAAATCAATTATTCAAATCACTCAACACGATCAACAAAAAAATCTATCTTTATTTCTTAAAGTCAAAAGCAAATTGCACATTCATCTCCAATATTAATTAATTATCCTCACCCCTTTTTGATTGAGTAAATCATGACCACTGATTTCTCACTCTAATTGGTTAACTAACCCATCTATTTCCTAACTCAACCTAACTTTCTCAATCCCACTAAACACTCAAGCTGATTTCTTCAATCCCCCCAATCATTCCAATCTAATTCCACTGTTTATCTGATTAAAATCCTTAATTGGATCAATCAAAGGAGTTAATTGACCAATCTATTTCCTCTCAACAGTTGTCAATCATTGATTGTGATCTTTCACTATCGAATCTTGATCATTCACCTAAAACTTGAAAATCTATAAAACAACCTTCTTCTTTCTCAAAAATGATCAGAGAATCTAGAGAATTTGTGTAAAGAGGTCATGTTGAATTGGCTATCGAATTCTTAAGAACAAACACTTACATCTTTGATTGTCATTAACATACCTTTTGAAGCTTTTGCACAATAATGGAGGTTTCGTATTGATCCAAGGCAAATCGACATCAATACAAATTACACTTCAACATGGGATGGTAATATTATATTTCGTGAATTTAGTTTATGTTCTCTTTTATGATTTCATTTCTTGATTCATTGCTTTATAATTTCATTTCATCAGTAGGTTGGGATTTGTCTTGGCTTTGATCTCTTTCATTTGATCTCATTGTTGTTTCCTTATGCTTATTTTCCCCCTTACACTTGTAACCACTCAACATACATGTCAAGTGTACTTGCTTCATACATATAAATAGTCAAAGCATCACATAAATACCCCATAGTGTACAACATCATATCCATAATCTCATTACATTTAAATGATATAGTTCATAATAACATCTAATTACATTTATATTAATACATATATTCACGGACCAAAACAATAATAATAATCATTTTGGCAAGCCTGCATCATGCACACATCTCAATAGCACCTCCATAATGAAATACATGCATCCCCTTCCAAGGGACTTGGCAATATAACACACTTTCATGCCATTTAAATCAAGAACAATAGTAAAATAACCATAGAGAAAGCACAAATTGGGACATAGAACAATAATGCAAAAATATGATCATTTAACATCCTAGCATATATAAAATACAATATTCCCATTAACATCAAATGCTAGGAATAGATAGGCACTACAAGTGATCTTGTATTATGAAAAATTGGTCGAAGTAATGCACTTGTTATAATCATTGTTAGTTCATAGTGTCTAATAGGTTGCATGTCAGTTGGAATCGTCATACTTAGCTAGAGGGTATTTGCATTTGTATGGAAGATTGTATTTGACAAAGCCAATACACCACACTAGTTCTCATATGACATGATATGTTTGTAGACTTCATGATCTATTATGCTTATGAAGGGTAGGGCTACTTCCAATTAGAAGGTGTGTGGAGGACCGCCAGTTTGTGGTTGGAGGAAAAACACTTGGATGATGCTCTCTCTCTTGTAGTTGAAAGAATGTTGAAATCATGATCATATAAAGACATACTGTATTTATCATTTTATACTTGAAAATTTGTAAAATTATATGTTTGAAATCATATGCATGTTTATTAGTGATTCTCTTGTACAAGTAGTAAGATTGTTAAGTTGAATTATGTATGAGTGTGCATAAGAGATAAGTTTATATGAAAGAAAACATTCCTATTAGTATTTATGAAGTTTACATACTTTATTATTGTTAAATTTATTACTGAACTCATTAGATCAAGTATATAAATATTCCTAGATTGAAAAATACTTAAATATTTTAGTAGGAATTTTTTATATTGAATTGTATTTCGTTACAAAACAAAATCAATGAGTATAGATAAGTTATCTTGGTGTAGGGAGGCCATGGGCCTTGCATAAGTAATTTATTTATGGTTCCCACTTATGTCATTACATTGTATAATATCAAATCGGAGAATATTAGGATAATTTGTGATACTTAATTACAATTCTAATGTATAATGTTACATCTCCAACTTCCTTGGAATGGGTACTTGGATGCCCATGTAGTTGAGAGTTATTATATTTTATTATTATTATCCTTGTTGAATTTGAATATTAGTTGTAATGACATTCAAGAAGGAAGGTGGAGTATGGTGGGAGTGGTTACAATTTGATTAGAACTTATTTATGCCACTTTCCCATTCATAGGTACTAGGTGGGGAAGTAGGGAATCTTCATAATTATTAGGTGAATCCCACATGTGTAGTGGTCTCATTTTGGAGTGACATTTTAGGGGAGTGTGACCATGAAGTGGAGTGGTCAAAGATGTATTAATTTTTCACATGTGGGCATTGGTTTTTTGCCAAACCATGGTTTTTGGTGGTTTTGGTTTTAGGAACTCACTTGTGGTTTCCTTCAACTCTTCTATGTAAATTATACGCATTGGATAGATGTTTCATTAATTATTTTATAAGTAAATAGGTGCTACTAGAATGCTATCAAATTAAAGGGAGAATTTGTTGATTATGTACTCTTGGTTTAAGTATTAATGTATGCTTTGCTCTCCTTGGTGGTGGATTTTTTTCTCGAAAGAGTTTCTCCACATACATCTAATTCCATGTGCTTATATTTTATGGTTTTTTTTAATTTCTTATTTGCTGATTTATACTTCCACACATTCATTTTATCATTAATCGAATAATGGTATAATCAAGATTTAGATTTGCATACTCTAAGAACAAGCTTTCATTTATAGTTGTTTGTTTTATTTTACAACACAAGCTTGGACCCAAATATTGTGGCCCTTATAAGGTTTTACAAAAGATTGGTATTCTTACATATAAATAAGAGTTTCCTAAGTTAACAAACACACATCTAGTTTTCTATGTTTCCAACTTGAAGAAGATATTGGATAAATAATTTCAACCCAAACAAAGTTACCAAACCTTGATGAGGAGGGTAGAATAATTTTGGAACCTAAGGAATTCCTTCAAATATGCACTAAGAGGTTGCATATGAGGGTGACTAAAAATTATTTGATCACATTGAAGATTTCATGCAAAAGCGTCCACAATTGATCTATGCTAAGGAAAATGATTCTCTAAAGAGGGGAGCATGTTATGCCCTTAACCCATTGATTATACTAGGACATGTGTGGCTAGAATAACCATTAACTAAATTATATTATCATTTATATAGTCTTATACAAGTAATTAGGTTAAACTGGGTGACACCCATGTCATAAGTATTGTGTATATAGGGGGTAGTGATTAGTATATTATTAAGATATTCTAAATTTTATTCCTATTGAATACTTTTGGAGGTTTCCCCCTTAAAGTGGCCAATTAATATGAAGTATTTACAAGTGATTTGTATTATATTCCCAAGAATTTATTGTTCCATTCTTCTCTTATGCAAGTTATATCATTGTGTATAATGGCTAATATTGCCAACTACCCTCCCAAAAAGAACTATCTATCCAACAATAATTACTATCAAAGGGATAATGTGCCACAAAATAACTAATCCATTCATAATGAAAAGTATGACCTTTACCATAGACCAAGAGATTAAAATCCCCATAAATTATGCTCCTTCCATAAAACAAAGGTACACAAAATAGGAACTTGTTAAGACTACAATTGGTTTATTTTAAAGCTCCCTAAGGAACACTGTATTTTTATAGATATGTTCCTCTACCTTTAAGACATGTCAGAAAAAACACAAATTGGTGCCCATTATCCCTAAAAAATCAAATTTAAGGAATTTACAATAATCACTTTCTACCTCATCAATGCAACAATATAACACAACCTCTTTCTTTTAACCCTCCCACATTTGGGTCAACAACTGTCTCCAACCTAAAAGAATTAATTTTTTGATCATGTTGGGCATAAACATACAAACTAAGATGCTAGAGTTGGTGGAACTTGTTCAAAGTAAAGAGGAATTGCAAATAAATGAAATTGCAATTAAACTAAAAGTGAATGAAGTAATTACAAACACTATTATGTCTAGTAATCTAGAGAAACCAAATGATAATATCTTCACAATTGCTAATTCTTAGTGACGGAAAATGTATTCGTTTACATTTTCTCACTTGTTTGGGCCCTCCTAGTTAAAATGGACTAGTTGTGCCTTAATTTAGTGTTGTAAGGTGTATCCATTTACACTTTCACACTTATTTAGGGCTCCCTTAATTAATTGAGATTAATGTTGCCTTAATTTTCCCTTTAATTCATTTTCCAAACCTATTTAATTACATTTTTTGAAGAGGAAACTGACATTCATTAATGCCTAAACATAACACTTCACATTGAGCAATGTGTGTCCTAGGTTTAGGGACCTAGGATCCATTCGCCCATGGAAAAATGGGTCTTCCCTTGACCTTAGGACCTAAATTTAATTTATATTTTTGATAGTATTTTAATATATTCAAATTTGTGATTCAATGTCGGCTTGTGATATTTGAATTTTGAGAAATTAAGGATACCTATCTATAAATACAAGGTTATTTCACTACGTTTCACCTAGCAAGTTTATGATATTTCAAGAGAAATTTCAAGAGAAATTAAAGGAATTCAAGAGCACATTTATCAGAGTTTTATTAAAACATTCAAGATCCAATCATAATGTCAAAGTATTCTTGCATCATGCATGTTTTTGGAGCTAACATTGTGATGTAGGTTTCATGATCAAATCAAGCACTCAAAGTAAGTTATTTCAAGCAAGATTCAAGTGTTAAGATCCACATCCATTGAAGCCATTTCATGCAAGTTATAGATCTATATTCCAAGTTTTATTCAATGGTTTGTTGAGTGGTAACATTACTTTGTTCATTTTGCATTCCCTCTTTCATGCTTTTATTCATTTCAAGGTTTGATTACCAAAATGAGGTTTGACCAAGGCAAACACCCATTCACCAAAAACAAACAATTTTTCCCTCTAATGTTGGGTTTGTAGATCTAGGTGGAAGAAAGCTTGAAGATCTCTTGAAGAGAAAATTTGAAGAAGTTGACAAAGTTGCAAAAGTTGTCATCTCACAGAAACTCACCTACAAAAATTATTTCCAACATTCTGACATTGCAACTTGGACAAATTGTAAGATTTAGATCTGTATTAGAGGCTCTCAAAAGTTGTAGAAAATCCCTGATAGTGGACCCATTCACCCCTGGGCGAATGAGTCTCAGTCAACCTTTGAAAACTCACTTTTGGTGAATGGTAAACACAGTTTTTCCCTTCTCATATTTGCAATTTAATTTTTGGTTCTACTTGTTTTGAGTTTAATATTGTTGTTTCAAGTTTAATTTGGCATAATTGGGTTAGTTTACTATTTTTAGTTTTTCTCCCAAAAGCTCATATGAACCTAACCCTTGTCCTTCAATCAGAAGGAAATCTACATATTCACACCTTGTGTTGACTCACCTAAGGGTTGTAATTCAATTATTTGTGTGAATCTCATTTCCTAATGAAATAGATGAAAGATAGGTTTATTATACCCCCATTCTAACACCCATCCCTATTTTTCTTCATTTCATTTTGGTGAACTCGACATTTGAGCATTGTATCTTTCTGATTTTGGAGTCTATTTCAGCCCTAGATCTAATATTTGCATTTATTTGCATTGCATTGCATTGAATTGAATCTCATTTAGAGTTGCTTAACTTGCATTAGTTTGCATCTCATTTAGGGTTTTAGGATTGCATTTTTGCATCTTTTAAAATATGGAAAATTCAAAAATCAATCATTTTGTAAAGAATTTACATAACATTGCATCATCAAAAACTTAAAACATAAAATTGAATCAAAATTGCACATCAAATTAGGTTTCCTAGTTTGTCATTTATCACTATTTTTGAATTTGCATTTATAATTAATTTTACAAAAAATTCAAACTATAATCACCTGTCTCAGTCTAGAATCTGAAAACCATAAGAATCAACTCAAAAATCTATAAATTCATTTTTCAAAACCCTCAACTAGGACCCATTCACCCATGGGCGAATGAGTCCCTGATTAGGGCTTTTTCTTGCATTTCTAGGCATCAAAATCCCTATTTTGGTATTATGTTTTGTTGTTTTCAGTTTGTTGTTACAGTTTGCAGAATTTTTGTTATCTCAAATTTGATCATATTTAGTTTCATTTTATAAATTTAGTGCATTGCGTGAATTCAAAATTGCATTTATAAGACATCATTTTCAGAATTTTGCATAGCTTATTTAGAAAATTATCTTGTTATCAATCTAAAATTTTGAGAATTTCTTTGCATTATTTCATGTGTATTGGTAAACTATGGAAATCTTTAACATCTTTAGTTGATGTTTCAAGTTGTGTTTTTGGAAATGATCCTAATGCAACAGAACCTAATCATGCTCAATCCACTACTAATGAATGTCCTTGTCAAGTTGACATCATAGGAGAAGATGATGACAACATGCATGAATTCATAAACATTTACCTTAACAACCTTGAGAACAATGCATCATTTTACCCTTTCATGCAACAACCAACACCTATTACTATCTTGCAACTTGAGATGTTTGGTTTTTTACATCCTAGGATTGAGTCAAAAACCAAGCCTAAACCTCCAACAATGAGCAAACCTAGTTCCTCTAACCAAGTGCATACTTATCCATCTTATGTTAATAAAGTGACCAACACACCCATCAACCTAGAAGAGACTTATGGCCAAGGCTTTAAGATCTTAACTAAGCAAGGATGTGACATAACTAATGAGCATGAAATTCACAAACTTCTAGAATAAATCCCAATTGAAGATACTAAAGGTTTAGGATATCAAGTTCCTTCTCCCTCCATAGCTTCTAAGGAAACAAGTGTCCTCCTTCATAATGATGACAAGGATGATAGGATCATTTTAGGTCCTCCTTCAAATCCACCTCAACAAGATCCTCAAACAAGCAAGAAATCCAAACCTTATAAAGTCAAAAAATTGTCATTCCTATATACTAAAACAAAAATTGAACGAAAATGGAACACCTGTTATCACGGAATCTAGCAGCGTTCATTCCACGGATAACCCCCTACGAAACTTGTCTGTTTCCTAGGATTCGTGAAGTTCAAGTACGCATAATGAAGTGATTTTCAAGCCACCTCGAAATGCGTTCCAAAGTCTCAAATAGTCAATTCGAGCATTCCCCCATGTTCACCTCGTGAAGACCTTTGAAACGAGCTCCTTCGCGAAGTTTCTTTGTTCGTACTTAGCGAATTGTGAAAAATGCAGTGGCACTGAAAAAGTGTGCTCCTGCCCTGAAGCCAAAATTGGCTAAGTCTGGAAAATGCAAGGGCGCTAAAATTTAGCGCCTCTGCATGAAAGTGACTTTTTCCAAAATGTAATAGCTCTAAATTTTAGCGCCATTACACTTTTTCCTGACACTTAAACTTTTTCTGGCCCTGGCGCGTTTCTTCATCTTTTTCGCGTTTTTCGTCAATCGTGCCACTTTTCGTGCCTAAATTTATTGCTCGACTTGAGTTAGGTTTTCGATTTTCTCTTTCACTTAAAAGTGTTTTAGTTCGCCATTTTCATTGTTTATGATTTTAGTTCTTCCTCTCTTCATGCTGAGCGAGTTTTCTTCAAACTGCAAATACGTTTTTTGAGTTTTTCGACATCCCTCTCCAGCATTTTTCGCGTTTCATCTTTGTAATTTGTTACCCTTGCTTTCTCTTTATTCTCCAATTTCGATTGCAACTCTATGCATACAAACACTTTGCAAACCCCGAGCGCCGTTTTCATTCACCATTACATCCGTTTTCCAAAATGTGCTCAAGATGCTGAAGCGCTAAAATTTAGCGCCATGACATGTTGAAAATGCCAGAATAAATTCTAACTCTGAAAAGTGCAAGGGCGCTAAAATTTAGCGCCCCTGCATCAAAGACTGAAATCTCCAAAAATGTAAGGGCGCTGAATTTTGGCGCCCTTACACTTTTCACAATCTTTTTTCAGACTTAGTCATTTTTTGTGCAATGGAGCAGAATTTTAGCACCTTTGCACTTTTCTTCCAGACTTAGTCATTTTTTGTGCAATGGTGCTGAATTTTAGCACCTTTGCATTTTTGGCAGTTTTTATCTTAGTCTCTTCAAACTTGCTCTGTTTCCATTCCAAACCCCATTTCTTCGCTCCTACATCGTTTTTCGTGCCTAGTTGCTCATTTCACGCTTCCCAATGCTGCTTTTTCTGCTAACGCATGTTGATTCACCATCCTTGCAGTTTCTCTCCAGATCTCGTCAAGTGATCCCAAAGGTGATGTCCTTTGATCTTGGTTCTTCCAAATAAAAAGTTCATGCAGGAGACCAGGAAGAAGTATGAAGACTCCGCGCCCAAGCAAAGAAACATGAAGAAGCTTCCTGTTCTCCAGTGTTAGACATTTCCGGTGCATCCCATTATGCATCTTGTAAATATTTCTCGACATTTTCGAATGTCATTTTGTAAATTGTAATTACACCAAGTCCAAAGATGTAATATTTTCAAAATAAATTACACTTTGACTTTGGTCAAAGTTAGGTGAGATCTCCTAAAATCGCTCACCTAACTTTCCCTGATTTTCTCAATCTCTTTCCTTCCTTTGCTCATCCCTCTTTCTATATAATGTGAGGGATTTTCATTGTAAATGATCTTTTAGCCTTTTGCAACGAAGTGCTGCCCTTTTGTAAGCAAACTTGTGAAACTTTGCGTTCATACTTTTGTGAATGAGATTCAATCAATAAAGAAAAGGATTGCAAGCCGACTTTGCTTGGATTCGATACTTTTGTAAGTTGATTTGATTTGGTAGTGATTAGTTCGAGGAATCTGAAAGACTCTAAGTAGTTGATGTAAACTTTGTGTTACATTTGTTATTTAGATTGCATTGTATTTCTTTTATCATTGGTTGAATGATCTATAAGACTTTGTGCTTATAATCATTCATGCTCTTGCATGTTCTTGTTGAATAATCTACAAGACTTTGTGCTTGTAATTATTCATACTATTGGATACTTTGTCGAAGGATCTACAAGACTTTGTGCTTGTAATCGTTCGTGCTATTAACACTTTTGTTGGATGATCTACAAGACTTTGTGCTTGTAATCGTTCATGTTGTTCGAAGAATTGTTGCGTCTAAGAAGACTTTGTGCTTCTAACGTAGCAAACGGTACGTTTATGCAGATCCAACATTGATAAAGCTACGGAACGACTTTGTGCCTTCGTGAGCTTTCCCTTTTTAATTTATTTGTTTGTTGTTAATTACTTCTGGTATCTCTACGCTTCGCTTTGACGAGATAGAGATATTGGCATTACTACTAGTTGTTCGTTTCAAGTTATCAAGAATTTGGAACTTCCAACACGTGAAGCATTGTAAACATCTTCTATGAAAAAAGAGAGAAGGATGAATGTAACACACCCCCCCACTCCGTGAATTTCGTGTACATTTTGTAATTACTTGTGTGATTTACTATTGTTTCTCTTAGCAGTAAGAAGGGTGCCTCCCCTTTCCGAGAGGATAGATTCACATCTCACATAGCTGTGGTTGAAGTCCAAGTTGTGTAATCTGTCGAAAGTTGATTACATAATTTTCACCCAACAACACCTTCATTTAGGGTGAATTACATTGCCACCTCCTAGTAAAAGCAACAAT
The DNA here is from genome assembly GCA_007258455.2 of Sequoia sempervirens. NCBI lineage: Eukaryota > Viridiplantae > Streptophyta > Pinopsida > Cupressales > Cupressaceae > Sequoia > Sequoia sempervirens. Next base: position 125,371 of record VDFB02251810.1, read on the forward strand.
CCTAATAACATGAATTTTACTAATGAGTGTCGTGCCTTAAAGAAAATATTGCATGATTTTTATCCTAATAATCATTATTCTTATTATAAAATAGTTGGATAGCAATTACATGAAATTTTCTCCTTGCCATGTGATAGTTGTAGGATCACAACATACTCACTATTGCATGCTTTACATTCATTGCAAATAATTTTCTTTATTGCAAGGAGCTCATTCTCATCACTCATATCAGCTCATCCTTGCCTTGCACTTAGTGGGGGCAAGGGGTTAGATAACCTTGTCCTAGTATGGCACTTGATGTTGTCCCTTTGGCTAGTCATATGCCTTTTGCATATGATGAACAAGATTGGGGTGTGGACGACTTGCTATAGGTTGACTCACATGTTCCTTGCTAGTATTTATCTTTATTTTATTTTTCATGTTCTTTATGTGATTGCATGTGCGTGATGTGATCTCCCTATATTGTTATGTTTCATGTATCTCTTCATGTTTATTCCTTTATTTGTATCTACATTCTTCTATATGTCGTAAACATTTATCTTTTCTTTTGTCTTGTGTTTTCCTTTTAGGGATGACACAAGGCATCAAGACATTTAGGTCTCTTCCATGTTGAATCAAAATATTTTTCTTTGTTTTTTCTCTCTATGTGTCATTCTTCCTGTTCTGTGAGTATTTGGGGAATGATGATGTTTCTGAGCTCTAAAATTTCATTGTAGCAAAGACATACTGACCCCAAATCCGTAGATCCCTTATGTGTTTGGGATTTCATTTTGGGGGCAACCCCTTCCTTTTTCATCACATAGCTTCATTTGGAAACATATGACTTGGCATAGGGCTTTCCAAATAAGCTCACGTCTTATTTATTGTTAGCATTGATTATTTTCTACTTTAAAGTAATTCCTCACAACATGGTGTTAGCAATTTCTTTAAAGTGGGGGCATACATTGGAATTATTATTTTTGAACATTTTGACATTCCTTATGTTTCATTGTGCGATCTTCTTACTTCTTGCGATGTGTCTTTTTCTTGGTGGTATCATTGAGTTCGATGTCCTCCAAGAGTGTGACCTTTCTTGGCATATGACTTTCCTCTTAGTGGTGATGCTACCCATTGCATTCCCTAAGTTATGAATCTTTTATCATTGACTTGTTCTCTCTTGGAGACATTAGGAACAATGTTCCCTAAGAGGATACCTTACACGAACTAAGCAGAATCCATTTGAACATGTTTATTTGCATTTTTTTGTTCATAAGTGTTTAGCATAACGCAGCTTGCTAACCTTGTGAAGCTCAAACTCTTTTCAGGGCCACCAAGCATAACACACTTTGCTTTCCAGTGGAGCCTTGCCTTGTTTTTTCATAGGTGCTTAGCTTAACGCAGCTTGTTAGGCCTTATGAAGCTCAAATTTTAATTTTGTTTTGGGGTGCCTTATTGAATTTATCAGAGATATAGCTTTGGTATGGTATGGGAGCCTTATAAGATTCTCTCATTTGCCACCCTTGTTATGTTTTGTTTTATTTTATGGTGCCTTATTAAAGTTGTTGGAGGGATAGATTTGATATGGTATGGGAACCTAATAAGATTCTCTCATTTTCCACCCTTGGAGGCTCACCTAGTGGACAATCAGAGTTCCATTAGCCCATCTAAGCATACGTGTTGTTTGCATAGTGGACAATGAGTTTTGATTGTGAATTTTTTTGGACAAATTGTTGAGGCGTGTTCCACATCACATTGGATAGTTGAGGCTTGATCCACCCTTTTTGTTTTTTATTTAAGTCTTTGGCATTGTATTATTGAGTATCTCGCCATTACTATATACATATGTTTTGATTGTCTACTTTAGTGTGAGTTTGATGCAAGGTCATCCTCTCACTAAAGTGGGGGCTAAATGTAGTGACAAAAATTATCTCTTTACATTTTCTCACTCGTTTTGGCCCTCCTAGTTAAAATGGACTTAATTGTGTCTTAATTTAGTGTTGTAAGGTGTATCCCTTTACACTTTCACACTTATTTAGGGCTCCCATAATTAATTGAGCTTAATTTATCCTTAACAGTCCCTTTAATTTATTTTCCAAGCCTATTAATTACATTTTCCAAAGAGGAAACCCGACATTCATTAATGCCTAAACATAAAACTTCACATTGAGCAATGTGTGTCCTAGGTTTAGGGACCTGAGACCCATTCGCCCATGGGAAAATGGATCCTCCCCTAAACTTAGGACCTAAAACTAATTTATGTTTTTGGTGCAATTTTAATATATTCAAATCTGTGATTTAATTTCGGCTTGTGATATTTGAATTTCGATAAATTAAGGATACCTATCTATAAATATAAGGTTATTTCACTATGTTTCACCTAGCAAGATTATGAGATTTCATGAGTACTTTCAAGAGAAATTAAAGGAATTCAAGGGTAGATTTATCAAAGTTTTATTGTAACATTCAAGATTCAATCATCATGTCAAAGTCTTCTTGCATCATGCATATTTTTGGAGCTAACATTGTGATGTAGGTTTCATGATCAAATCAAACATTCAAAGTACTATTTCAAGAAAGATTCAAGTGTCAAGATCCACATCCATTGAATCCATTTCATGCAAGTTACAAATCTATATTCCAAGGTTTATTCAAGGGTTTGTTGAGTGGTAACATTACTTTGTTCATTCTTCATTCCCTCTTTCACGCTTTTATTCATTTCAAGGTTTGACCAAGGCAAACCCCCATTCACCAAAAATAAACATTTTTTTCCTCATGTTTTGTTTGTAGATCTAGGTGGAAGAAAGCTTGAAGATCTCTTGAAGAGAAAATTTGAAGAAGTTGACAAAGTTGCAAAAGTTGGCATCTCACAGAAACTCACCTACATAAATTATTTTTGACATTCCGACACTACCACTTGGACAAATTGGAAGATTCAGATCTATATTAGAGGCTCCCAAAAGTTGCAGAAAATCCCTAACAATGGACCCATTGACCCCTAGGCAAATGAGTCCTAGTCAGCCTTTGAAAACTCACTTTTGGTGACTGGTAAACACAGTTCTTCCCTTCTCATATCTGTAATTTAATTTTTGGTTTTTCTTATTTTTGAATTTAATATTATTGTTTCAAGTTTAATTTGGCATAATTGGGTTAGTTTACTATTTTTAGTTTTTCTCCCAAAAGTGCCTGGTGAACCTGACCCCCGTCCTTCAGTCGTAAGGAAATTTGCAGATTCACACCTTGAGTTGACTCACTTAAGGGTTGTAAGTCAAATCTTTGTGTGGATCTCATTTACCAATGAAATAGAGGAAAGATAGGTTTATTATACCCCTATTCTAACACCCATCTCTATATTTTTCATCATTTCACTAATGAAGACCAATCTAGAATGAATCTAATATTCTAGTTGAATCGCAAATAGATATAGTTTCACTATGACCAAACCCAAATGAAACTTCACCTAAATCATAATTAATTGAGATATTTGCAACTATTTTCATGTATAGTCACCATGGAAAGATGATTGACGATTGGGAGGTGCCTCAAGTTGACATGAAGGCAATCAAGAAATTTCTAAATGAGGAAAAATTAAGTTTAGGATAATTTAAAAAAATATAATAGATTTATAACCATTAAAAGATCAAACCTTATGATTCTTGAGATGCCATAAGAGTTCATTGATTACCTTATTGATCTACCCCTAGAAAGAATGGGGAGGTAAGATTTTTCTTTATTCTTGAAGGAGGAGGAACCTTGAAAAACACACAAGCCACACAAATTCTTGCAATCTATTAAAATTTAAATATATATGAGACAATTTTGAGCATGAACTTAATACACTAAAAGATGTGTTATTTGACTAAGGGGTACCCTAGTTGACATTTTTCCATGAAAAATATTTATTAATTTATTGGAAGCTCTAGAAATAGGTTCTCCAAAGGCCAAAATAATGAAGAAAATAAAGGTCTTTGCTTGATCAATCAAGGTTGTGGAATTAGTATTTAGAACAAGAAGTATAAAGAACAAAAAAGAAAGAAAATTCAAAACATATTGGATTGGCCTATAATTGGTCAAAAAAGATGTGGATAATGATGTTTTCCTCTTGTGTACCATGGAAGGTGAAGATATTGGTGAAACAATCAATACTCTCCACCTTAAGAAATATTATATAAAAAAATACTTGCATTGCATTTTGGTCATCCCACCCTATTGCGTGTAGCGACTGGTCTTCTTAATTTTTGTCCCAATCGGAGTAATATGTTATTGGTATATTGTTTGCCTCCACTAGGTCATAAGATTCCCTAATTATGCTATATTGCTATACATTCTTTACATTCCCATAAATATAAATAATAAAATTTTGATCATTTAATTGATCCATATCCTAGATAGTAGTATTTTCAAGTCTCATTCTCACCAAGTAACCTACTTTATAGTAGTGCTTACAAGCTAACAACTTAACCTCCCCATTTTTTCTCAACAAGGGAAAAGTATTAAAAGCATATAAGTACCTTTCCTAATCCTTGATTATAATCCCTTACTTCTTCTTGGTAGCATGCTTTTATGTGAAGGGGTCCACACCAAAAGGCCAAAGCATATACATGTACCAAAAAAGTCAAAAAAACAAGCCTACAAGAAAACAAGTCTCTAAGGAAAACACACACAACCATAAGATAGATGAAACAACGAAGAGTTTTTCCTAAATTTGAAAGGTCATCCTTTTTGAGGATGCAACCCTTTACCCCAAACTTTCTAGTCAATTTTGTTCTAAGTCTAGGCACTATTTATAAAGTTGGTTACCTAATATTGCTTTTTGTTAGTTTAATAGTCATTTCAAATTAGGTTCAAACTTTTTCCCTTTATGAACTTATTCTAGATCACCCCATTTGAATTTATCATTCCCACTTGATTCCTTTACAATCTTGCATCCTGTAAATTTAATGAGCAAGTGATGTCCTAGTTAACTCACAATCTTTTGGGTCAAAAATAAGTAGAGTAGTCATAATGTTGTCAAAACATATTAGTATTGTCCAATAAGTAAATTAGTGCAAAGTGAATTTTATATTTGTGAAAAATGTAAACATGTGAATCCATGGTCTATACATACACTATACATAAACATTCATTCATACACAAATCATAAAGTCCATTTTTTTAAATACCATATACACACATATATACATCTATAAATAATAAAGTTTAAATCCTAACCATCCATGTGCATAAACATAAAGTGAAATTCATAATACTAACCTAAGAGAAAGCATGAACCAATCTAAAATGTGCATCCATGTATTAGTATATGAATGTCACCATGAAAGGGGAAACTAAAAAATATGTCTCAATGAAGTTCATTAAAGGACCAAATGATAAGGGGTAGACCTAGAGATGAAATTCAAATCTCCAAGAAGGTGAATAGACTTGCAAAGTGGCTCCCTCCTACCCAATATAAAACAATATGAATTTATATATGTATAATCATTAATGTTTAAGTGCAAGGGCTCTCTCATGAAAGACATCAAAAATAAAATAAAAATTGTGCATCCATGTATTAGTATATGAATTTCACCATGAAAGGGGAAAGTAAAAAATATGTCTCAAAAAAGTTCATTAAAGGACCAAATGATACGAGGTAGACCTGGAGATCAAATTCAGATGTCCATGAAGGTGAATAGACTTGGAAAGTGACTCCCTCCTTGTGGTTTTCTAAAAATTAACATAGATGGATCTTCTAGAGGTAATTCGGGTGTTGTTGGGATAGGTAGTGTTGATCGGGATAGTAGGGGCTTGGTTAAGTTTCTTTTATCTTCTTATATGGGAATTCACTTTAATAGTCAAATGGAAGCTTGGGTGATTCTTCGGGCTCTAATACGAGCTTGTTCTATGGGATGGAGAAAGGTCGTATGTGAATATTATTCTATGATTTCTTTCTCCCTCCTGAATAAAAGAATTTTTTAGGAGTCCTCTTGGTGTTTGGTTATGATGGATAAACAAATTATGTGTCTAACCACAGGGTCTTGGGTGGGAGGGGACTATAGGGGGCCCTTCAAATATTCCTTCTCTACAAGAGTTTGAATCTACCTCCTTTATCCGCATCCCCATAGAATGGAATAAGGTAGTTGATTGTTTAGCTAAATGGGCCTTTGAAGGTCAATGTAGGTGAAATGTGAGTGCTTGGGCTGATTTGACTTAGGATAAGTCTCAACAACTTCTTAAGTTTATTCATGATGACCATGGGGATTGATTACTAAGGGGGTTCATTGCTATAGGGTTGACATTTGGAGACTTGATTATAGCAAGAGACTTGCCTTGAATAGGTTTGGTGTTGTCTAGTTTTGTGAGTACCCTTGGTTTTTCCTTCGGGTGCTTATCACACTAATAATCTCAATTTGGAAGTCCTTTTGGTACTCTTGGTACACATGTAATTATCTTTCTTGATTAATATATTATATTTTTTCCCCAAAAAAGGACCAAATGATAAAACAAAATTTAGATAATTTATATGATACTAGTCCTCACTAGGTGCTTCAACTCCTCCATCATATTTTCTCTATTTTATTTGACTACATCGGGTCCCTATGTCACGTCCATGTGTCCCAATCTATGCATATGAATGGGAGTGGATATAATGGTTCAGGCTAGCTCTATCCAAAGAAAAACTAACTATTACTATGTACAAAGAATCTCCTATCCAGCATGGTACTCAAGAGCAAGTATATCCATATGTCAACTAGCAATGACAAGTATGCTTGCATCGATCAAGAGCTCCTCCCTCCTCTCTAGGGTGGGAATGAATGTATCTAGTACTAAATCCTTAAAAGATATTTCTACTCCTTTGTCAATATTTTATCACCAAAGGAAAAGAAAAGATGATGGTAGTATAGTGCCAAATCATAATTGATAAAGTGGGCTTAAATTATAAGCATGCTAAGATCATATAAGACAGAATTAAAGCAATGGACTAAGAATAAGAGTTACTAATGAGGGTCTTCACTTGACAGGTGGGTTACGCTACTATCATTTGCTCCTCACTCCACTACAACAATGACTCATCGTTTTGTAGATGAGCCTCCTAATGGGGTTCTCTCTCCTATCTCCCATACTTTCCACCTCCTTCCATCATCTAGAGAATGCTTCCATTTGTTGGGTCCTCTAGCACCACACTCTAATCAACATTGTAATCATGTAACTCCCTACTAGGCTGATAGTGCTCATCAATGTCACCATTTTAGTCATCCTCCTCCCCTCTTGTGGTCACTAAGTAATGTGTGTGTCATGTTGGTTCTCTTCACTTAGGTGTTACTTGTGGATGGGGTGCCACTATCCACATAGCTCTCTTGATAGGAATTGCTAGAGTGATTGGAGTCCAATAATCTACACCATGCTAAATCGGCATGGCCTCTCTTATAGACTTGTAAACAATATCCAATGAGGGTAATTACATTGATGGAGCCTCACCAAACTGCTATAGAAGTCAAGTCATAGGGTGGATCTCTACCGCCCCTCTCATGTTCATGGGGAAATCCTCTCCTTGGTGATGATGTAACAATATACCATCCCTTGGTGATGATGTCACACTATACCATCCCTTGGCTAGACACCATGCATAGTTGTGTATGAGTCTAATATTTTTGTGTCTATCAAGTTGGCCCCCATCTTTGTGCCAACTCCAAATTACCTAATGATTGCCTATCATATTACCCTAAGGGTTGCTCAAATTTTAATCAATGCTTGCCAAATCACAACAATGCTATTTGGGAGTGTGGAGATTCCTTAATTTGCAAAATGTGAAAGGTAGTGGGTTCTTAAAAGATGTGATAAATATCATATAGAGGTTATCTATAGGTGTATCATGATTTGTGAAAATGTAGGAGTATATAGGAAATGGATTCACTAAGATACCATGAAAATAGGATGGGAAATAATCTACAAGGTTTTTGGTTATGGAGGAAATAATACTAAGGTATTTTCAATTTGGGAAGGGTAATACCTAGTTGTAGGGAAATGTCAAGAATGTAGAGAACAACCAAAAATTAGAGAAAAGGACATTACAGATAATTTGGGATGATGAAAAAAGTGCTAAGACATATTAAGAGAGATTAGAGATTTTGAAAAGAGAGAGAGACACTTTATGGGGATTAAAATGTGTTTTTATAATATTTGAGTCAAGCTAGCCCTTTCAAAGATGCAAAAATCCAAGAGAATCAATTTCCATCTATTTTAAAACTAGTTTGCATGTGTGGATACTATTGTGATCACTATAGTAACCACGGTCAATATTGCAATCACATCAGTGTTTAGGTGGAGACAAAGATTTAAAGGGTTAGGAATAAGTAGGGTATAGATACATAGTTAAGGTTGGCTAACATGGCATCTTGATGAAGGGTTCTAGGTTCAAATAGAAGCTAAATGAATCCCAAAACATGTCTAAGGGAGTTGATGCTAAAATGGGTGCACAACATCAAGTGAGAATTATGAATTTTGTAATTTTTTACTATACACTTGGAAAATGGATTGATGTTAAATTTGACTATTGTGACTAGTGATAGAAACCTACAATTTGAAATATTGATTTGGATTTGAGATTAGAGACCTAAGACAAATGTAATATGAGATTTTGATGAATTTTGTGTAATATGATCCACCTAGTAGTCCGTGCAGCATAATTTTGTCTACCACATTGAAGCTAATCTTTGATACCTATAAAAAGTGTTTGCTTGATGCATATTTGTGTTTGACAAATAATATGGTGATAAAGAGCATCATTAGAGACTTGTTATCTATAGAGGGAAGAATGAATCTTCATTGATGATAGTTAGGCCCTTAAGTTGATTTAACAATGAAAAGGAGATAAGAGGTAATATTAACTGTGAATTAATCAATGTCTAATGTTAGTTGAGTGTGATGCAAGTTGTGGCTAATGGGTAACTTTTTAGTGGATAAAGTTGGCAATTATTGTCAATTGTTAATTATTGTGTTCAATTCCAATTGACCCTAAAATAGTTCATGTGATGTGTGTGAGTGATAATTTGATTCTCTTGATAATTCTTAATGAAAAGTGTCGTGGGACGATGTCTTTAAATACATGACACTAGATGCACAATTTAAACTCTTTGATGCCTACATTAATAGACAATGGTCATATTCCAAGATTTTTGATCTTAGACTTAAGAATCTTAATTTTTGAAACTAAAGGATTGGACCATGATATCATGTGTGTGATAAGTCCAATCAAGATAGGAAAGTTGTTGAGAATTCAACAAGTGTATTCTAAAATAAATGATTTGACATAATAAAGTGATCTAAAGTTTGAGATCATAAATGTGCCAAAGGTATTAAAATTAGTTCTCAAATCATACAAAAAATCATTCACACAAAATAGTATAAAACATAAAAATAAAATGAACAAGTTAAAATATGCACTTTTCCTTTTATACATTAAAACTTAAATTGATCTAATGATGAAGAACTTGTACTTTCAAAAAAAATCACAAATTTAAATCATATACAAGATAGAATATATACACCTATTTTATAAACCACTATTAAGACCTACAAAATAGTCTTATTAGTTCCTGCCGGTAGGTAGGAATACTATTGCATTTTCCCGGAATGCATTTAACGGGTAGCATTGACCAATCACGTTTCGCCATTTAACATATTACTTATTTTTTGTATAGTTTGAATTTGGAGAGCTATTTTATATATTGGAAAATTAGCATTTATCTATTTTTCTATTCATCTGAGTAGCTTTATAGATCATTTTCGTTTTACAAATTCGGGAAAATGCGAACGCATAAATTGATTAAATAAATTTAAGCAAAGGCATAGTTTAAAAGTTGGCGGCTAGAGGTACGTAATCCATGAATGCAGATTAAATGCATTAAAATATCAGGAAACTGCGACTACATAAATTGATTAATTAAAATTAAGCAAAGGCATAGTTTATCAAACTGGCGGGTAGACATACGTAATGCATGAATATAAATTAAATGCATTGAATGGCATCTGGCTCGAGGTGAAGGTGGTGGAATGGCTTGGAGGCCACGCGTGGCTAGGGTACTTTGGTCATTTAATATAGAGTTAAGTTACTTGGTATGCATTTCTATTACTTTGCGTGTGTTTTTTTTGTCTTCTGTGAGTGCCTGTTTTGAGGGAGAGTTTTAGTGACTGAGCAGGAGATGTTATAGTTGCATAGTCCAGACCCAGAAATGAGTTATTTGAGGTGATAATTTGGTATTTTGTAGTTGCAGAGTTGCACGTTGGACAGTGAGGGACGAATTGCTTCAAGTTAGAAAAGGTAACTTTTCATTTTTTTTGTCTATTTGATACAAGAAATGCAAGTAGGGTTTCATAGTGCTTTAAGGCATTCGTATACTTTGATTATAAATTTGTATTTTAAACTAGTTTTAGTATTGTTTATTCGAATTTCTTGTTGAAATGCGAAGGTTTCATCTGCGTTTGATAGGAATTATGTAGAAATCCTCTTGTCCATTTTACTTCATGCATGTGAGCCCTGTCAAGTTTGTATATTTTTTATTACTGCAAAGCAGTCCCATAAAGAAGGCTTTCGAACCAAAATTATGTCAACATGTGTGATTATGAGAGCTTTTGACCAATGAGTCGACAATGTGTTGCTTTGAGCTTTTCCGTTGTCATCAAAGCATAAAGGATAGAGGGGTTCTGTTAAAAGTCATGGTTGTTGTCCTCGTAGGCATAAATCCGTATATTAAACTACTTTTAGTATTATCTATTCGAATTTCTTGTTGAAATGCGAAGGTTTCATCGGTGTTTGATAGGTATTATGTAGACATCCTCTTGTTCATTTTACTTCATGCATGTGAGTCATGTAGAGTTTGTATTTTTTCGATTGCTGCAAAGTGGTCCCATAAAGAGGGCTTTGGAACCTAAATTATGTCAACGTGTGCGATAATGAGAGCTTTTCAACAATGAGTCGACTGTGTGTTGCTTTGAGCTTTTCCGTTGTCATGAAAGCATAAAGGATAGAGGGATTCTGTTAAAAGTCATCGTTGTTGTCCTCGTAGGCATAAATGCAAATAATGGGAGCATAAAGAATGCAGTAGAAACCTTTTTCCTACCAGCAAGCATAAAAATTCTATTAGATGTCATCATTACTATTTTTGTATCTTGGGGTTATAAAAAACTATGTCAAAAATGTTATAGAATCCAAATTACAATGTTGCCATAGAGCAGTTAAGTAATATTGCTTGATAGAATAGTTGTAGGCTTTATGCAAAAGACAAATCAAATTCATTGCTAGAAGATTTGTGGTCCAAGAACCTATGGCAATTAGTTTCTATAGTTAATCTGATCTACATTTATACTTGTGTCTCTTGAATCTAGAAAAATTCTTGCTAGAGTTTTAATGGTTTTCGCTATTAGTATCCATCGCAGTAGGAGTACTATATATTGCTATTCTTTTAGAAAAACAAACACATGGTTTTTGTTTTCTAATCAAAGCTTTTTACATGGTGCAATGCTTTTGGTTGGAAGAAAAGAGGTCGTGTAGCGGCCCAGCTGTGGCAAATTCTTCAAGCAATTAGTACAAGGCGAGTTTCTAGAATGAACCTTCTCCTTTGTTTACAATTGCATACAGTAGACAGAGAAAAAGGTTAATTCAAGATTCTCACTGTATTGATTGTACTTGTAATCATATCGTTGCTTTTTGTTACAAGGACAATCTTTGCAAATGGGTATTGTGAGTGGCATATGCTATATGGTTCATAAAAATTAAGTAGTTGGGGTTCAAAAGTAGATCTTCGTTGCAGTGGCATGATCTCAGAAATGCAATAATTATCCAATCAATTTTTTGGGTGGCTGATTGCACTTTATAATTTAAACCTGCCTTTTCTAATTTTGAGAGTTTGATTCTGAATCCATATGCATACTTTGATTACAACTATTGGCTAAAGATGCATAATTCATTTATGCAAAAACAATGCATTTAATGGCATCTGACTAGAGGTGAGGCTGTTTGGATTACTAATTAGTCTTTGAATATATAACAATTAAAAGAGATAAATAAGTATAATTATCCTTGGGAACATTTCACATTTTGACCTTTCAATCAAAGTCAATTAACAAAGTAGCAATTAGACCTACAGAAGGTTCAAGGACTATGCTGGTAGAAAAACATATTTTGGATAGTGGCTAGACAATTTGTTGAAATTGCTTTACAAACTTTCAAGCAAATGCATTTTTCCTTCTGTTTGCTTTCATTGTACATCTTAAATGGAAGTTGGGTTTCGCATTGTTGAGATGCATTTGGATACTTTGATTGTAAAATCATAGTTTAGATCATTTTAAGTGTTATCGATTCAAACCTTTCCTTGAAATACCAAGGATTCATCTGAATCTTGGAGACAACGTACAACTGTCTATAATTATCCTTGGCCACATTTTACATTTGACCTTTCAATCAAAGTCAATTAACAAAGTAGCAGTTAGACCTAAAGAAGGTTGAAGGACTATGCTAATAGAAAACCATATTTTGGACAATGGCTAGACAACCTGTTGAAATTGCTCTACAAACTTTAAAGCAAATGCATTTTCCCTTCTATTTATTCTCATTGTACATCTTAAATGGAACTTGGGTTTCGCATTGTTGCAATGCATTTGGATACTTTGATTGTAAAATCATAGTTTAGATCATTTTAAGTATTATTGATTCAAATTTTTCCTTGAGATACGAAGGATTCATCTGAGTCTTGTAGGCAATAAACATCTGTCTTATAAAGAGAGCTTTGGAACCAATGAGCTATCATAAAGGATAGAGGAATATTGTCAAATATTGTGGTTATTGTGCTCATAGGCACACATGCAAAATATGGAAGCATATAGAAAGCAAGTTAACTGTTTAATAATCCCATGAAACATAGTCTTTGTATGCATCCATGCATACAGGTTTGCATGTATATATGTGTGCATGTAATTATGTATATATGAATGCATGTATCTATGTTGCCATGTATGTATGTGTGTATATAACAGATTACTATTGCATTTGCTTTAAATGATTTTTTGTGGATGGTGCCAACTAGCCATCTAGTCATATTGTCGTTGTTGTACATATTGCTTTTAAAGATATATGAACTCAATTTTGTGAGTTATATTTCATATTGGTAAATTGGCATTTATCTTTTTTTGGAACCCATGGGAGTGGCTTTTTGAATCGTGATTGTTTTAAAATGCTTGTCAAAATGCAAATGCATAGGTTCATTGATGGCTATGTGCTTTCATGCATATATGCATATTTATAGGATTCATTGCTATCATGTAAAGGCCACATAAATATTCATTCCCCAAGCCCATGTAGTCATTTCAATATATGCATATATTAAGGGATCTATTGATACATGGATATGTGCATCCATGGATACATGAACGCATATATAGGTGTAACCATGTGATCATGTATGTATGTGTACGTGTATATATGTGTACATCCATGCATGTATCTATGCATCTATGCATTGAGGCATGTGTGCAGCTATGTGTCTATGAATACATTTTATCCAGTAATCAATGTTAATTAATAGACTAGCACTCGTACCTAGAGAATGTTCAAGGATTGTGCTCATAGAAGACCATATGCATATCAATATGTTAGAGACCATGTATCTATGCATGGTTGTGTATAGATGCCAATTGTTTTGATTTTTGGTTGCATGTGATTGCATTAAACAATTAAGAATAAGTGCTAGATAATTGAAGTAAAATGACCCCATTCAGTTAGCAGATCAATTTTTCCCAGCCCTTTACATGTTAACTAAGAGTCTTGAAGCTTTTACTGTTCATTGGCAGTGTTTGAAGCTTAAATGTGACAGTATATGTAGCATTTTACCCAATAGCTCTATCATTCATGATCATTTAGGCAAGTTCATATTTCCTCATTCATCCTTGTATTGTCTCATATCTAAATAATTAGGCAACTGCTAATTAGCCTTTAAGTACATAGCAATTCAAAGAAAGAAATGATTGCAATTAGCCTTGTGTACATTTGAACTATTAATCAAAGGCAATTAACAAACTAGCCCTAGAAAACCATGTCCGTGTTAATGTGTTGAATACCATGTATTTGTGCATGGGTGTATATGGATGCTATGAGTTGTGATTTCTACCATTATGTAGCGCTTACTATTACTTGTACAGCCAAGCGATATGCAAGCAGAATTCATAGTTCATAGCAACCAGATACATTCAAGGACAAATGCAAATCAAGGTTGTTGGCATCCTGATAAGAAAGATGATGAGATACATCCAATTAATGTATGTCACAACATCTTATTGAATAAAGATGATTTGGTTAGGCAGGTTACAGATAAGAATCCTTATTGGTGTGTGGCTAATGCTCTCTTTGATTGAAGACTTGTCAAGAAAATTACATGCCAATACTATTAGAACACAGGTAGAATTAGATTAATTGATTGACTATGATTGATTGACTATAATTTTGGTTCCAAAGCTCTCTTTATGGGACCACTTTGCAGCAATAAAAAAAATACAAACTCTACAGGTCTCACATGCATGGAGTAAAATGAACAAGAGTATTTCTACAAAGTACCTATCAAACGCAGATGGAACCTTTGCATTTCAACAAGAAATTCAAATAGATAATACTAAAAGTAGTTTAAAATATGAATTTATGCCTATGAGGACAACAACCACCACTTTTAATAGAACCCCTCTATCCTTTATGCTTTGATGACAACAGAAAAGCTCAAAGCAACACACTGTTCACTCATAGTTCAAAAGCTCTCATTATCGCACGTGTTGACATAATTTTGGTTCCAAAGCCCTCTTTATGGGACCACTTTGCAGTAGTCAATAATATAGAGACTTTACAGGGCTCATATGCATGAAGTAAAATGGAGAAGAGGATTTCTACATAATTCCTATCAAACATAGATGAAACCTTCGCATATCAACAAGAAACTCGAATAAACAATACTAAAACTAGTTTAAAATACAAATTTATAATCAAAGTATAACAATGTCTTAAAGCACTATGAAACCCTACTTGCATTTTTGTTTGCATTTCCCTGGTTTAAACATTTAATTATTGGTTCTCGATAATGGAATGAAATGAACTTGGACAAATGGAAATACAATGACCCCATGGAATTGAAACATCAATGTTTGCATGGCTTTAACATGATAACAGATTTGTGTGCATGAGACTTATTTGAATCTCAAATGTCATAGTGTATGTGGCATATTAGCTAGTTGGCTTAGCATGATAGCTTTCAAACAAGTTAATTCAGCGATCGATCAAGCTAAATGGTTGATGAATTAATTGTGTTCCATGGTTAGTCATAGCTAATTATTGGTCATCTTTATCCTCCAAATCAAATAAATCAATGTTGCTTATTCACATTCACAGATACACAATCTTTCTAAACATTTTGCGTGCTTTTAATAGGAAAAGAGCTTTAGAACAGGATATGTACATTCATCTAAGCATCATAAGACGTAGATTTCTGATAGATATAATGGTTTGTAATGCTATCATGAATATGCATAGCAAATATAGAAGCACAAGCAAAAACATTTAAACTGTTTGACAAAATTCCTCGAACAAATGTTGGTTCTTGGTGTGTAGTGATTGCAAATTATGCAAAGAATTACTTGTCAAAAAAGGCTTTTTGCAAACATTCAAGCAAATCAACTAAATAGCTGATCAAGTTAACTGTGAATCAAGTTACTTGACTAATCAATGAAACTAGTTCATTGATAGATCAGTTTTCTTGAGTAGTTAATTATACTTAGTTAAAAAACATGTTTGTACACCAAATCAATTAAACCAATGATGGCCATTCATATGCAAAAAAAGGAATTTCTTGAAAAGACTTTATAGACAAGGAAGCAAATGCAATTGCTAAGTGTAAACTGAAATTGCAAAATCCTCGCCAACATCTTCCTTTTTGTTTCTTGTGCTACAAATATTCAACAGGCTATAGCTGTCCATATTAATTGTATCCCTTTGTCTATCTTGAAGCCATATGTTTATTCTATTGCTTTCGCTATTATTTCATGAAAGCGAAAGTGTCATAGTATATGTGGCGTAGCAGCTAATAAGTCCATCTCACATTTTGCTCATGACAATTTAATTTGTCTCATCTGTCTCTGAATCATTAATCAAAGTCAATTAACAAACAAGTCAATCTTACACTTGACTCATGCAAATTAGGTCAATTCTATCTTTTACTCATTAATGAAATTAACTAATCAGCTTAACAAGATAGCTTTGAAAAAAGTTAGGTCAGTGATCAATCAAGCTATTTGACTGATAAGTCAATTGAGTTCAATGGTTAATCATAGTAATAGCAAACAAATGCTTGTTAGATGATGTCATTGTGGAAACCTTACTTGCATTTCTATTTGCATGTGCCTGGTTTAAACATTTAATTATTGGTTCTTGATAATGGAATGAAATGAACTAGGGAAAATGGAAATAGAATGGCCCCATGGAATTGGAACATCAATCTTTACATGGCTTTAACATGGTAACAGATTTGCATGCATGAGACTTATTTGAAATTCAAATGTCATACTGTATGTGGCATATTAGCTAGTTGGCCTAACATGATAGCTTTCAAACAAGTTAATTCAGCGATCAATCAAGCTAATTGGCTGATGAATTAATTGTGCTCCATGGTTAGTCATAGCTAATTATTAGTCATCTTTATCCTCCAAATTAGTTAAATCAATCTTGGTTAAGTCAATTGAGTTCAATAGTTAATCATAGTAATAGCAAGCAAATCCTTGTTTGATGATGTCATTGTTGAATTTGGTTTTGTGTCCCTCTCTGCACTTCTGCTGCAGCTTGAAGCAATGATGCTTCATGGTTCAAGTATAAAGTGTAATTGGAAACCTTTGTTGACTTATATTCATTGATTTAAATCTGTTTGGAAACCATACTTGCAGTATTTCTTTACGCTCGATTCAAAACAACAATCTAGTTAAAATGCATAGCAAAAGCCTATAGAGAACCATGCTTGCACTTGTGCATTTGGAATTCAAGAACCTATGATAAATAGACTGCTAGGTTAATCTGTCTCCAACTGATACTTGTTTCCATTGAATCTAAAAATAAACTAGCTGGTGTATTTCGGTGTTTTGACTATTAGTATCCATTACACTATCACTATCATCCATTGCAATTATAATTTTGGGAGTTGTTTGTACAAATGTGTTTTTATGCATTGTGAAACCCAATTTGCATTTCTGGGATAGAATGAAGCAAAATAAATAAAAGTAGCAGTTTGTTGCCTTGAGTAACTTGTCTCTTGGTATTCATTCAACGAGCAGAGGACCTTTTGCTCTGTCACTGTAAACGTCCCCTTTCTATTGATAAAAGCTGTCAGTTTTCTAAACTATGTCTTTGCTTAAATTTATTTGTATATGTCATCTTCTTCCGGACTCTCAGTAAAAAAAGAATCTCCATATTCTACCACCAAAGAAAATGCATTAACGTCAAAGGAGTTTGAAATTGAAGATAACAAACCTAATAGCACTCGCTTGGATAAACTGTTTTCTATAGTGACAATTTTATTGGCTCCTAGTGTCAAGGCAATAATACTCATGCATTCGGTTGAAATGCTTTTAACTGGCAGCATTGACCAATCACGTTTCGCCATTTAACATATTACTTATTTTTTTGTATAGTTTGAATTTGGAAAGCTATTTTATATATTGGAAAATTAGCATTTATCTATTTTTCTATTCGTCCGAGTAGCTTTATAAATCATTTTCGTTTTACAAATTCGGGAAAATGCGAACGCATAAATTGATTAAATAAATTTAAGCAAAGGCATAGTTTAAAAGTTGGCGGCTAGAGCTACGTAATCCATGAATGCAGATTAAATGCATTAAAATATCAGGAAACTGCGACTGCATAAATTGATTAATTAAAATTAAGCAAAGGCATAGTTTATCAAACTGGCGGGTAGACGTACGTAATGCATGAATATAAATTAAATGCATTGAATGGCATCTGGCTCGAGGTGAGGGCGGTGGAATGGCTTGGAGGCCACGCGTGGCCAGGGTACTTTGGTCATTTAATATAGAGTTAAGTCACTTGGTATGCATTTCTATTACTTTGCGTGTGTTGTTTTTTGTGTTTTGTAAGCTCTAGTTCTGAGGAAGAGTTTGTAGCCACTGAGCAGGAGATGTTACAGTTGCAGGGTCCAGACCTAGAAACGAGTTACTTGAGATGATAATTTGTTATTTTCCACAGTTCCTTTCCATTAAAGTGCATAATGGAGCTGTGTTTCATAGTGCTTTAGTTCACTATCACTATCACTTTCTGCCTAATGTGTCAGTGCATGTATGTATGTATGCATGTCTCTATGTGCATATGCATTTACCTATGTGCATATCTATGTAGACATTTGTAGATGTATATATGCATGTATGCATGTGACTCTAGATATATCTATGCATATATGTATTTATGCATATATGTATGTGTGTATAGATGCATCTATGTGTTTATGCATGCAATCATATGGATGCATATATGTTTCTGTCCATACATGCATTCATCTGTCTTTACATGGATGTATCTGTACATATATATACATATGCATACATATATGTGTGTGTCGATATGTCTTTTCTAGGAAAGAGTTTACAGTGACAGGGCAAAGGTTGTCATGGTTCCAAAAAAGGGCACTTGCAGACAAGCTGCTCCAGGCAATAAATAGTTTCTTTCATCAGTTTTCTTTTATTTTAACATCCATAGGCACATTGGGTTTCACAGTGCTCAGCCTATGCTATTCTTCAGAGACTAGTTCCTTGGACAAGCAATTGTCTTTTGTCCAATGTACAATGTGAGAGCTTAACAATAACTTGGCACTTATGAGTCCTCTAAAGATAACATATCTTCAATCACTGCAGAACTGCTCCATAGTGCAAGCTTTAGAGCCACTGTTCTATTAATTAACGAATCAAATTATCAGGCAAATGCAATTTACAGATATAAGATTAAACTCCACAATTGCTTTCATCTCTCTCGTTGTCATTGAAGCATAAAGCAAAGAGGATTTTTTTGCAACTTCTAATTTTTGTACCTTTACATGATAATTCACCTTATTAATTAACGAATCAAATTATCTTAATTAATTAATTTTCTTTTTCCTTCTGTCATTTCATATCTAATTAATTAGGTAACTGTTGAATAGTATTTATATACATAATAATTAAAACAAAGAAATAATTATAACTATCCTTGTGCACATTTGACCCATCAAACAAAGTCAATTAAAAAATCTGATTCCACTTGTTCACTAATAGTATTAGCATGCAATTTCCTTGAAAAGTCTTCAAAAAGAGAATTACTCACACACCAATAAGGATTCTGATTTATAACGTTCCTATCCAAATGATCTTCATTGAATAAGATGTTGTGGCATACATTAATTGGATGTATGTCATCATCTTTCTTATCAGGATGCCAACAAACTTGGTTTGTATTTCTCCCTGGGTGTATCTAAATGCAATGAGTTATGGATTGTACTTGCATGTGGCTTCATTGCACAAGTAATAGTAAGTGCTACATAACGGTACAAAATAAACTTATGCATATGGAAATGAAATGACCCCATTTAGTTAGAAAATCAATATTTACGTCGCTTTCACTATTAAGTGATAGTTGGTTTGGCATTAAACAATAGCTAGAAATTGTTTCTACTGGCTAAAGGTGCATAATTCATTTATGCAAAAACAATGCATTTAATGGCATCTGACTAGAGGCGAGGCTGTTTGAATTGCTAATTAGTCTTTGAATATATAACAATTAAAAGAGATAAATAAGTATAATTATCCTTGGCCACATTTCACATTTTGACCTTTCAATCAAAGTCAATTAACAAAATAGCAGTTAGACCTACAGAAGCTTCAAGGACTATGCTGGTAGAAAAACATATTTTGGACAATGACTAGACAATTTGTTGAAATTGCTTTACAAACTTTGAAGCAAATGCATTTTCCCTTCTGTTATGGGGGCACCAATAACTCTGGACAGGCTATGGCCACCCAGCCCTATTACACCTAGCCGAGGAGCTTCCATAGTCTCTTTAGGCTCCACGCCATAACCCATCAAATATTAGCCAGGAACCACCTACCCTTCCAACACCATATTACAGAGATAGTCAGCCAGTACACCATATTTCCTCAACCAGCCCTACCCTCCTTACTCCCACAGATATTCACACTTAGAAAAGAAACTCCTACTAATTAAAAAACTATCATTATCGCACATGTTCACATAATTTTCGTTCCAAACCTCTGTCTATTAGACCACTTTGTAGTAATAAAAAATATACAAACTTTACAAGGCTCACATGCAACCATGCATCTTGCCCAGAGATACACATATACATGTATCCATGTGTACTGCAATACATGCATCTATGTACACATGCAGCCATGGATATATGTATCTATGGAACTTCATATGCAATCCATGGATATTTCCATACATGTATATTTAAGCATTTATGTATCCAGCTATGCATCTATCTATCTATCCATGCAACTATGTTTCTATGTATTCTTCTATGTATAGATGCATCCATGCATATATCTATCTATGTTTCTATGTGCAAATGTATACAGGCATCTATCCATATATGTGTTAATGTATCTATGAATACATCTATCCATAGATACATGTATCTACGCATCTATGGATACCATGATAGATGTCCACATCCATGTATCTATGGATACATGTATTGAGTAGCTCAGTTCCAAGTCTTGACTCTGCAGCAACAACATCTCCTGTGACTACACAGATCTGCAGAATAACAAAAAATGAAATGCTCAAAGTAATCACAATGCATCTCTAGTCACTAAAATCTATATTACATGATAAATCCACATTCTGTTTAATGCATTGACTTTGAAACACAATCAAGAGAACAGCTAAATACCACTTTCCAAATTAAAAAAAAAAACAAATTTAGAAACATCAACTTCCAGAATTAAATACCAATATGCACAAAGTGATCATATTACTCTAACTAGATGACTATGAACTACATGTTACCTATGCAATCTAAAATATAAAGATACATACCATCCTTATGCACTTATGCACAAATACATACTGTCTAACATATATACATAATTACATGTACACATATATACATGCAAACATGTATACATGAATGCATACAAAGACTATGTTTCATGGGATTATTAAAGAGTTCACTTGCTTTCTATATGGTTCCATACTTTGCATGTGTGCCTATGAGGACAATAATTACATTGTCCAGAAGCAGAAACGAGTTACTTGAGGTAATAAATAGTTTCTTTCATCAGTTTTCTCTAACTTTAGAGGTATAAAGCACACAGTGAAATTGGCAATGCCAGCTAAAAAAAATATTGTGGTTATTGTCCTCATAGGCACACATGCAAAATATGGAAGCATATAGAAACCAAGTTAACTCTTTAATAATCCCATAAAACATAGTATTCAAATAAACAATACTAAACTTATAATCAAAGTATATGAATGCCTTAAAGCACTATGAAACCCTACTTGCATTTCTTGTATCAAATAGACAAAAATAACAAAAAAGTTACCTCTTCTGACCTCAAGCAATTCATCTCTCACTGTCCAGCGTGCAACTCTGCAACTACAAAATACCTTGCTTGGCCACACAATAGACCACTATGAAATATAACAAAATTACACTAGTGCATGCATCTGTAAAAAAAATGTTCTATATTATAGGGTACACAAATAGCAATAAGTATTTAAAAAATATAAAATGCAATTTGCATTTTAAGAAACAAAAGTTCTTACTTGGGTTGTTTCTCGTTCAAATGAATGTACATAAGAATTTTGTTTTGTTTTTATGAATAGCATAGTATATGTCACTCACTGTACTCATTTGTCTAAATTGTCCTTGTAACAGGGATCAATGCTCTCAACTGTATTTAAACAATCATGCACAAACTGCACGAGGGAAAATTGCTTGTGCCTATCACTATTTGTACATTTCTACAAGTATACTTGATCGTTTGATAGCATATTGCAAGGTCAGTTTTCCAAATTGTCTTTTTGCTTTTCTTGAAATGCAATTGAAATTCTTCAATATAATAACTGCATAAAGTTCTTTTCCATGTATTCATTTTGTCATCTTGTATTCCTCATGTCTTTGAACATAAATCATTTAGAAAGTTGTTTACACATATACAAACAGGAAAACGCATTTTCCACAATTGCAATTGTAATTTGTCTTCGGACAATAGAACAGGTTTTTCTTATGTGTTAATAAGTTATACTTCCTTTATACAATATCCATAGAATAGAATGAACTGCTAGCATGCAATTCTTAAACCCTGTTTGCAGTTTTAATAGCCTATAGAGTCATAAGTCTTTGTTTTGTGTCAACTGGTTTTTACCTATATGCATTTAAGGCAATTTTTTTCATAGGACTGCTTATATCTGTGGCAAGTTGTTGTGCAGTATGCAAGTTAACGTATGTTTAATCTTCCTGTTGTAGACACGCAAAATTAGCATTATGCATTTGATCAAAATCACACTCATCCATTCATCAGGGTAAATTCATCAACTTAAATCAAATAAATCAAACTTGATCCTATCATCATCTCTTTGATTAAATAAATCAATCATTTATTTAATTAAATCTCAGAGCATTATTCATCTCCCTTTGATTTGATTTAAATCCCTAAATCAAGTCAAAGTGGTCAAATCTGCTTAATCATCATCCTAGCTAATTAATCCTGATTAAATCTAATGCTAGTCCCATCCCACTTGCATTCTCTAGATATATCCACTTGCACAATAAATCAATTTTATTGATTTATTAAAAACCTCATTTTCCCTCAACATGACAAGTCAAACATTGCATTTATTGTTGTTTTTCTTGTCCCCCTCTCAGAATTTATTGCAAATTTGAATTCAAATTCTCCCTCTCATGGGCACTCTTCCCAAATCTTGCACAACCCTTGACCAATCACCACTTGAAAAGTGTCCTCCTATCATTGGCAGAATCTTTAGTCCCACATTGGTCCCTCTTTAACACTCAGCATTTGAAAATCTTTAAATACAAGCTTCATCTTTGAGCAAATCCTCCACAATCTTTATGCAAAGTCACTCTCTTGGTTTGAGAACTGATTTTGTCCACTATCAATCCACAATATTAACTTCACAATCTCTCCACAATCTTGCAAGGTTACTCTCTTCATTTGAGATTTGATCTTGTCCATTTCATCATCATCATCATCTAAGCTTATTAATCAAGGGTTGGGAAAGGGTTACTAGCACATGTAACACCAATCCAATATGAGATAGTTTGCATCATGTTTTCTTATGCTTTTGCTTTATATCTTTTGTCATTTGTTTGCATTTTGAACATGATGTAATATTTCATAAGGATGTTAAATATTTTAATTTGTTGTTGAAATACTAACGATTCTACAGATTTTATTGTTAGATTTCTAATCACATTTTGTAGATTTTAGCATCTACACCTGTATTGGAAATAAAAGCCTACAAAGTTACTTTCAAAAGCTGACATAGCACATGAGTACAATGAATGATGTACTACGTCACTCATAGACATGACGCAATATTTTTCCATGGTCTTGCTTACATGCAACATGACATTATCCACAATTCTTTTTTGCTCACATTGCCAATTTCACTGTGTCCTTTAAACCTCTAGAGTAAGAGAAAATTGAGGAAAGAAACTATTTATTGCCTCAAGTAACTCGTTTCTAGTTCTGGATATTGTAACTATAACAAAATCTGCTCAATCGCTAAAAACTCTCCCAGAACAAATACTTGTAGAATAGAAAAACAATTTGTGCAAAGTAATAGTCATGCTTAACAGCTGACTTAAGTCTATAACAAATGAACAAAGTAGCCTGGCTATACATGTCCACCAAGCCATTCCAGTCGTTTCTTATCCACCCACATGCTATTTAATGCATTTGCTTTGCATGTATGCACTGTGCGCCTGCACCTCTGAGTTTCAATCTCTTCTTTTAATTATTTAATCAATTTATGCCTTCACTTTTGCTTAATGGACCTATGCCTTTCCATTTTCCTCAAATTTTTAAAACACAAATGATTTTAAAAGCTATTCCCACAAATAAGAAAAGCCATAGATCTTCTTTGATCAAACAATGCTTTTCATTTCCTTGATTTTCTTTAAACAGAAATGATTTCTGAAACTATTCTCTACATGCCACTTAATTCATGTTTATCTGAATAGCTTTTAAAATCATTTGTTCTTTGAAAAAAACCAGTCGCTGAGAAGTACATAGAAACAAAGGAATCCAATTACACAAAACATTTAAATACCATAGACTGAGATTGACAATGTGAGCAAAAAAGATTCTTGTCGACCATTTGTTGCATGTAAACAAAGCTACCTGAAAATATTGTTTTGTGTTTGTGGCACTGAAAGTATACATCATGCATTGTACTCATTTATCCACTTTGTCAATGTAACAGGAATAAGTACATACAATCCTGCTGGGGGACAATGGATAACAAGGCCAGGTTGAAGAATTAATACTATTTTCCCCTTGTGCTTCTATTAAATTGTTTGTTGTGTGGTATGTTACGTAGGCTTCTACTACTACTCAAGATCCATTTTCCAACATATATAGAGATTATTAACTTCCAAGATGCTCGACAACATGATTAATACTATGGAATGCTATTGAGTAAAAGCACATAGGCGACGATGTAAACAATTATAGATTTTGTAATCTAGATAATAGCGTTAGATGCTATTCATACACAACATTTTCCATTCTCAAACACATTAGGATACACGAGACACAAAGAAAATGATAGACGTTGACACCTATGAATTAACAAAGCGCCCCCAAATATCAAACATTGACTACGTGCTTAAGGCTGAGGGACTTTGCAAATTGAGTGCTTTTGCATACAATATTGGTGATTGTTTGTTTGACTCATTACAACTATTGCTTAACAATCGTTACACATCAATTCAACTACGAAATGGAGCTATAGATTACTTCTTGAATTGCCTTCAAAACAAGGACAAAGAAGCAATAAAATCATACAACTATGAACTAGACCCTGATACTCTATATACATTGCACAAAGTACGTGACCCGCAAACATATTTTCGCAGAATGCGATTATCTGCAAAGCCACAAGCAGATTGCACAGAAAGTGGATTGTGGGGTGACCTATTTTGCATTCACTGGATATCCAAATGGCTGAATATACAAATATCCCTTTGGTCAAGAACAACAGCAAGAAGGTACTTACAGTTCAATAGTTTTGATTACAAAGAATCAGTCTCTATACTATTTCATGACATGAATTCTTTAAGTGGACACTTTGAACCATTGTTAAAAATTGAAACACAAAACGTAACTTCAAAACAGCCCATAGGTTCACATGAAATTAAAAAACTGTGCACAAAGTATCCTCGAATGTCAAACATTGACAATGTCCTTAGAGCTGAAGGCCTTTGTAGATTAAGCACATTTGCATACAATGTTGGTGATTGTTTGTTTGATTCGCTTCAAGTGCTACTTAACAACCAGTACACCTCAACTCAATTACGCAATGGAGCTATAGATTATTTCCTAGCTTGCTTTCAAAAAAAGGACAAAGAAGCAATTAAATCATATAACAATGAACTAAATCCTAGTACTCTATATACATTGCACAAAGTACATGATCAAGAAACATACTTCCGCAAGATGCGGTTGTCTGCAAGCCCATGCATCGCCCATAGCGAATGTGGATTGTGGGGTGACTTGTTTTGCATTCACTGGATATCCAAATGGTTAAAAATACAAATAAGCCTCTGGTCATTGACAACATCAAGAAAGTACTTAGATTTCAATGATTCTGGATATACAAAATCAGTCTCTATACTGTTCCATGATACAACCCCTCTGGCTGGACATTTTGAGCCGCTTCTAAGAATCGAAGCCCAAAATCTAACTCGCCAATGCTCAACAAGCTTACTCCAACTAAAAAAGTTGATCAGAAATCGTCCACAATACAAAAATACTTACTTGACCAAGTCACATGCTTTGCCTAAAAACAAGGAAAATTTGATACCATTTGTCATAGCAAACAATTTTAAACATAAATCAACAATAAGACTTAATCACCTGAAAAACTTGATTAGACAAAAAAAACAAAAAGAAAGTGTACCTAGCAGTCCAAAGAAAAAAAAAACATTGACACCAATAGAAATTTATAAAACAGCAATACAAGATACACCAAAATACCCATGTGCAATTTGCCAAGTGCTCTGTTTGAACAAGGACATCAGAATATTCAAAGAGAAACAAAAACAATTATACTGTAAGCTACTACAATCAGATTCCTTACCATTCACAGATTTCATATGTCATGTATGCTACTTTGCATTGAAACAGTCCACTATTCCAAAGTATGCTACGCCACAGAAAATAAGAACTAATAGACCATTGTGCTATGTGCAAAATTTAACTCATCTAGAAGAACGACTTGTCTCACTTAGAATTGCATTTGCACAGATTTGGGAACTAGGGTTCAAAAGGTCTCAAATAGGCCTAACAGGTTCTATTATAAATGTCCCTGTTGACATGAACATTGTACAAAGAGCATTGCCACAATCAATTAACAACACACAAACAATTGTTGTTTCATTGAAAAGACGCTTAAAATACAAAAATGCATTTCAAAAAGGCATGGTGTGCCCAAATGTCATCATGCAAGCTTTGACTCAATTAACAAGGACACCATTATACAAAATGCACGAAGTCCACATAAACCAAGATTGGCAAGAAGTTCTCCAATGCACTAAAGAAAACGAAGACAATAGTCCACAAAATACAAGTGAAACAGAATCGGACAGTGAAATGGAAAATGAAAACCCATCATAAACATTGATACATGGATTCACTGAGTCTAGAAGTATCCATAACATGGAAGACAAGATTATTGAAATTGCACCTGCAGAGCACAAGTATCCAATTGGAATATTTAAGGACATCTATGCTGAAGAAATGAATTTCCCAACTTTATTCTTTGGCAAACCACGTGATAATGACATTGTAAAAAACTTTACGTATCAGAAAATAGTACGCTGGGAGCTCTTACAGTCACAAAGACAATTTGCATATCATACAACAAACATTTTTTTCAAAGCTATAAAGGTACTAATACAACAAGTACTGTCTACAATGACAATAAGAATCCGCAAGGGCCAGTTAAAAGGGCGAAAGCTATTTGCGAAAGACGTTAAACACAAACCAAACCTAGAAAAAATTCTTAAATCAGATATTGGATATGTTGATTTCAAAAGAATAAGAATCTCTCCAGACTATTCACAACAACTTAAGAAAAATGTATTTGCTATGATTCGACAACTAGGACCACCGACATTTTTCATCACTTTCTCTAGTGCTGAGCAAAATTGGGATCCACTAATTCAAACATTACAAGAGCTGCACAATCTACACCAATCAGCACAAAACCGTCAAGAATCTAATCAGCCAACACACGTTGACAAATTTGAACTAATCAAAAAAGATCCTATAACTTGTGCACGTTACTATAAACATAGAATCAATGCAATAAAAAAATTGATACTTACAGATGACTCTTTCTTTGGAAATGTCATTGATTACTTCTCAGTCACTGAGTTCCAAAATCGAGGAAACGAACATGATCATTTTCTCATATGGGTTAAAAATGCACCGATCTACACAGAAAATAACAACACGGACATCATAGCTTTTGTTGATAAGTATATTACTTGCGACACTGAAAATTTGGAACTTCCTTTGGCAATGCTACACAAACACCATCATACAAAGAAATGCAAGAGATCAAGAAAACAACTTTGTAGGTACAATTTTCCTTTCCCACCAATGCAAAAGTCAACTATACTTTTACCAATACTCCAAAAGACTGAAGCGATAACTGCAAATGCCACTGACATCTTTTCAAAACTCCAAAAAGCAAACTATGACGAAACATTCACTTTTCAAATGTTCTTAAAAGAATTGAACTTAACTGACAATGAATACATTGAAGCTTTGAGCTCAACATTAAACAGGCCTACGCTTTTCTTACAAAGAAAACCATCACAAATATGGAACAATAGTTTTTCAAGGAAAATTCCAGATCTTTGGAAGGCTAATACAGATGCACAATTTGTCTTGAATGCATATGCTGCTGCTATGTACTGTAGCTCATATATTGCAAAAGTAGACAAGTCAATGACATATGCATTCAAAAGAATACGTACAGACCACAAGCAAGACAATATTGATGCAATACGAATGGTAAGTAAACTTGGAAATGCCATGCTTAACTTGCAACAAATGTCATCACAACAAGCTGCACATATTGTTCTGTCATTGCCATTAAATTACAGTTCAAGAAAATGTATATTCATTGATACACGATCTGACAATGATCGCACATTTATACTCAAATCTGTTAAACAATTGAGCAATGAGCCAGATGAATCAGAAAACGTCCTTGCGAAATCTATTATAGACTACTATTTAAAACGTCCTGAGACACTGGTGGACATATGTCTTGCAGAATTTGTTTCAAGATACAACAAATACGGTGCTACAATTGAACCAAAGGCCAAACCCAATGTGATACGGTTTATCAATTTCAACAAACACTTTGATATAGAGAATCATTGTAGAGAGCAATTGGTTCTCTATGTTCCATTTACCATTAATGAGCATACACTCAAACAAAACTTTGACTCTTGGGAACATGCATACATGTACCATGGACAAACCATTCAAACAAACAGTGCAAAGTTCATCCACAGCACAAACTCCGCATGGGGTGACATTGACAAAGCTATAAATGATCTTCAGTCTCTTGAAGATGAAAAGCTCATTGACCTGCCAATGCAAGCAAGGCTTTCCCAGAAAGAACTATATGACATTCAAACAGACCTTCCAAACATAGGTCATTCTAACCCAAATACCACGTACTCCAATGGATTTGAAATTGCAAAGCACCCACAGATTATAGATAACAATGAATACTACAAGTTAAGACGAATGTTAAATAAAGAACAACAAGCAATTGTTAAGGATGTTCTCATAAAAAAGATGAAAAATCCACAAAATCCATTGCACTTGTTTTTGACTGGGGGAGCTGGAACAGGAAAGACTTTTACAGCAAAAGCCATCTACCAAGCTCTCATTCGCATGTATAGCAATTTTGTTGACAATAATCCAGACAAACCCAAGGGCTTATTAACTGCATATACAGGTAAAGCAGCATATAACATAGGGGGATTCACATTACATTCAGCATTTCACATACCTTTTAATACATCAGAATTCCTGCCTCTGAACACTGAAGTGCTTGACACTATGTCAAAGCACTATGATCAATTGTGCATACTTCTTATAGACGAGATATCATTAGTTGGCTCAACATTTCTACGGTATATTGATAGAAGACTACGAGACATAATGCAAATGCCTACAACATACTTTGGAAACCTTGATACCATATTTTGTGGTGACCTTTACCAGGCACAACCTGTCCTTGACTCTGTGGTTTTTGAAAATAGGCCTACTCCAATTGAATTAATGCCTTATAGTTTCTGGAAAGACCACATAAAATGCTATTCATTGGTGACTACCATGAGACAAAAAGATGAAATATTTATTTCAATCCTTAATAGACTACGAGTAGGCATTCAGACAACTCATGACATAGACTATATCAACAAAATTTGCTTTCGTCCTGTACCATTAGATCCATTGCTTCCACACCTTTTCTATAGGAGAATAGACGTTCAAGCACATAACAACAAAATGTTATCAATCATTCCAACCCAAATGATTGTGCTAGATGCAATAGATGAAGTTCACGAGGACCTTAATGCAATATGAGTGTACAGTCACACAACGACACTCCCATCACAAATATGCTTGAAACCAAACATTCTTGTTGAGCTT
This sequence comes from Sequoia sempervirens, assembly GCA_007258455.2. NCBI lineage: Eukaryota > Viridiplantae > Streptophyta > Pinopsida > Cupressales > Cupressaceae > Sequoia > Sequoia sempervirens. The sequence continues at coordinate 155,344 of VDFB02251810.1, forward strand.
TATGCAGGCAATTACAATGTTCAAGATGGCCTCGTCAACGGTTCAGATGGAATTTTTAAAGCATATACAGCACAAAACAATATTGATATTGTCTGGATTAAATTTAATGACCCATCAATTGGACATCAGCAGCGCACAAAACTAGCACACTGCTATTCTACTATCATTGACAAAGACTGGGTGCCTATACAACGCATTGCTAGGCCAATCTAGAAAATAGCAATAAACAAGAAAATTACAACTAGAAAACAATTCCCAGTACAAGTAGCATGTGCACGAACCATACATCGATCCCAAGGATTAACAATGGAGGCCTTGGCTTTTGATCCCACAGGCATTAGACAACATGGACTAACCTATACAGCTCTGTCACGAACAAAATCAGTAGAATCATTATTTCTGTTACAACCTTTAACTACAAAAAACTTCAAAGTTAAAGACAAAATACAACTAGAAATGTCTCGTCTTCAGACATGTGCACAATGGCAACTTGATAATCTAAACACATGTTCAAAAAACAAATCACATTTGCTCCTATGTACATTGAACACTCGTAGCTTAAAAGCACATGCAGAAGACATTGTCAATGACTATCGCATAATGCAATCTGATATCTTATGTCTCCAAGAAACACATATGCATCCCTTCGAGCTAAATACCTTGCTACAGTATTTTGATATCTTCTTTGTACATAACATACATGGCATAGCAACTTTAACCAAGAAACATTTACTCTTGTCAAAAACAACACAACATGAAACCTCAAATATTGAAGCCATCACATCAACAGTAATGCTATCTAGCAATGAACTCAATGTTTGTAATATTTATGCAAGACCTGCAACTGCCATAGATGAAGTAATCGCAATCTTGCAAATAATTATTGGATCCACAAATTCAGAAAACATGTTGTACATTTTAGGCGATTTTAATGTCGACATGTCTTCAGAAAGCAGAAGCAAAAAAATGCTCCACAGTTATATGCAACAGAACAATATACAATTTATGTTAAACCAACAACACAACATTGGCAACATAGTCATTGATCACATTTGGTCCAACACGACTACAAATATATGCTCTATCTATATATCAGAAGCATATTGGACTGATCACAATCCAATTTTCCTAGAATTGCATGTTGCCCAATAGACAAATTCAACTTTATAGAACTTATAGCCTTATATCACCTTTATGCATTGCAATGTCTTTTCCAATGCTATATCCATTATTTGCAGGAGATCTATGGATGAAACTAAAAGACAGTCAAAGCAAATACAAACTACACAAGAAGAATCAGCACAACGGTAAAGTGCTCATAGTATTATTCCTTCATACTCATTCACCCAAATCACAAATATTCGAATAACATTGTTCCAATTCTTTGCAGGACACCAAAAGATGTGTCAAAAAGACAAGCAAAACAGGTGCAAATTGCACAAGAAGAGTCGGCACAATGGTAAAGTACTTGGTTCTTCATTGTATCGCCATTTGCCCAGCTTGCTAATATTAAATTAGCATTCAATTGACATTATCCTTGTTCCTTGTAGGACAAGAGTCAAGAAACCTAAGATCGTTTCAATCGAACAGCTAAATGCAAAAAGAGCTGGAGACACCTTCCAAGGTGATGTCCTTGTTGTCTACAAAGCAACATTGGATAAGGCCAACAAAACACGGGAAATGCTATGTGCTGATCTGACAGATCACAAAGCAGAAATGACAATCACATTAAATGTTAGTGGAAACCTTGTCTATCAATATGAGCTTAAAATAGTCCCGGGATCAGCTATTTCAATCTCAGATTTCCAAGTTGCACCTAGGACAGATTATGACAGAGGTGACTGTGATTGCATTTTGATCTTAACAGACATAAGCACCACTGAAAACATCCCCCGCCTCTGTCAAGAGTACAAATTCATTCCAAGCACGACTATCAGCCAATTGCTAACAACTGTAAATGAGTACCCAGCTGGCACAATAGCTGCGCTAGTAGTTGGTGCCAGGAAAATGGGTACCCAATTTGCAATTGACATCAAAGATGGCCACACTGACATAGACAGAGCACAGGTATTTCGGTCTACAGAACTTTTACCTCTTCTTTTAGTTTCAACCTTTTAATGTTCTACAGTGGTCTCTATAACAATTTCCGTAACAAAATCTAATTCTCTCATTCAATTGCAGCTGCTATTACGGTCAACATATGAGCAACAATACTTTGCACTCGAAGACCAGTTGCATACAAATAAAACACCTGCAATGCTTTTCAAGAATGTTGTAAGAAAAGCAGATCAGAAGAACACATTTCACACATGTCGATCAACATTCATCTGTACCTTGAATGACAAAAGAAGCTTGGAAAAACTCAACAGCCTACTACATTCAACTTTCAAGGTAACAACATTCTTTTTAAAAAAAACTAGTGAATCCAAACTTGTATTTTTGTCTCCTCTAACAACTTTGAACCATATTCTATAGGTTTCTGGTACTCTAAAAGCAGCAAATGCATTTTCCAATCCATTTCATGCATGCTGTCCAAAATGCAAATTCAAATTCGCTGCTTATGGCACACTCCAAGAAAAAACTGCTCACTGTAAACAGTGCAACCAGCAAGTCAATTATACATTCTGTTTACAACTTAAAACTACCATAACAACTTATGACAATCAAACAATTCAGTCTTCAATTGACCAGGTCACCATGCACCGTCTATTGCCCGCACTGCAAAGGCTCAGCTATGAAGACTATATCAAGGACAAGTCAGCAGTGATATTCATCCTACGGGACTTCAGTGCTGAAGGACATTTTAGCCTTGACCAAAACAATGCCATTGTTGAAGCCATTTGCATTGACAAATAGACAGGAAACATCACCAGAAGGTAATAAAGTCATTCATATGTAAACTTTTTCTCTTCTGAACCAGCACCTCAAATCACTATCCATACAAACTATGTTTCTAATACATAGCATTTTGTTGGCTTTACAGGAAACTAGCAATACAGGAGCACAGATTTACATTGTTCAGACTTTTACTTTTTTTCCTTTCCATGCTCCACGACATTTCACTGGTTTTCACATGTTAAAGACATCTTTGGTTTTAAAAAACTCTATTGCTATTATACATTTAGACACTTCTATAGGTTACTATGTTAAAGGCTTCTCGAATATGGACATCTGAAACTCTAATTTTGTTTTTGCACCTATGAAGACAATGGTTCTCTATGTATGTTTGACATATATGTTCAATAATTATTACCTCTCCATGCATAATGCCATTCAAACTATATAGTTTAAATGTTCCCTTTTGCATTCTGTTCTTCCTAGCTTTTCCAATATTTGCTTTCTGATTCTTACGTTTTCAAGACTTTATGGTGACCAACTGGAAGTTGTTATGGTTGCACACTCTAGACCCATTAACAAGTTACTTGAGACAATAAATGGTTATTTTCCTCTGGCTTTTTTCATTTTATGCTGTTAATGCAACCAAGTCTCGCCCCTGCTTTTATGCATTGTACTTTATAGTCACTTTTCCATCATGCATTCTAATGTATAGAGTACACTCCTGTATACACAAATCCATATGTTGCTTTCGCTGCATATATGCATATTTACATGTATATATGCCTCTATGTCCATATGCACATATGCACATATTCATGTATACATGTATTCATCTAAGCTTCTACGTATCCCTGTATGCAACTGCGTATACATGCGTCCATGTATTTATGGATGCGCTACTCTAGCCTTGTACCAATTTATTATGTTATATGGATATCGCATATAGTAACACTAATTAGCTCTTCCACTGTACATAGCAGTTGTTTTCATAAATGCCAGATCGAGCTTATATGTATCAGGATACATATAAACTCACACTAAAAACTGTTGAATTATGATCTCTATTGTCCCATTTTCATAGAAATGTTACTATTGCAATCAAATGTGTAAAGCATTCATGTTCAAAGAAATTAGATACATGAATGGCAATATGTTACACAATCTTCTCTTATGCCTTTATAGCAGTTTTTCCATTGCATTTCAAGAAAACCAGAAACTAGAATTTTATTCATATTATTTCATCTATGGCATTTACAGCTTTTCCAATAATTATTACAAGCATAGAGTTCAGTGTTGAATAGCTCTATTGTTCATGTTATGGCTTCAACTTTGTTCATGCCAAATTGCATTATTTGACAAAGTTAACATGCAAAAACTAAAGTCTTCAAAAACTAAAGTGTCCATTGTGAACACTTATTGCATTCCATGGGACCACATTTCTTTGAGGAGTTTTTTTGAACAATTCGCTTCCCTTGTATATGTTTCCATATTTTGCATATGTGCCTATGAGCACTTTAACTATTGTAGTTCACAAAATTCCTTTATCCTGTATGCTTTCATCATAGCGAAAAAGCTCAAAGCAATTGCACAATCTAGGTTTTGAGAACACAGGCTTACAGAACACAAAAAACAACACACACAAAGTAATAAAGATGCATAGCAAGTGGCTTAACTCTATATTAAATGACCAAAGTACCCTGTCCATCCATGGTCACCAAGCCACTCCAGCGCGTTCACCTCTAGCCAGATGTCATTTAATGCATTTAATTTGCATTCATGCATTGCGCTCACATTTTCCTGATATTTTAATGCATTTAATCTGCATTCATGGATTATGTACCTCTAGCTGCCAACTTTTAAACTATGCCTTTGCTTAAATTTATTTAATCAATTTATGCGTTCGCATTTTCCCGAATTTGTAAAACGAAAATGATTTATAAAGCTACTCGGACGAATAGAAAAATAGATAAATGCTAATTTTCCAATATATAAAATAGCTCTCCAAATTCAAACTATACAAAAAAATAAGTAATATGTTAAATGGCGAAATGTGATTGGTCAATGCTGCTGGTTAAAAGCATTCTGGGCAAATGCATACACAAATTAAAAATGGGTTCACAGGAAAGAGCTTTTGATTCTGAATCCATATGCATACTTTGATTCAAACTAGTGGCTGAAGGTACATAATCCACTGATACAAACTCAATGCATTGAATGGCATCTGACTAGAGGGAACGTTGTTTGCATTGCTAGTTACTCTTTGAATATATAACAAGGTTCAAGGAAAAATCTCTCATTATCACACATGTTGACATAATTTTCGTTCCAAACCTCTCTTTATGAGACCGTTTTGCAGTAATAAAAAATATACAAACTTTACAAGCCTCGCATGCAACCATGCATCTTTCCCAGAGATACACGTGTACATGCATCCATGTGTACTGTAATACATGCATCTATGTATACATGCAGGCATGGATATATGTATCTATGCAACTTCATATGCAATCCATGGATATTTCCATACATGTATATTTAAGCATTTATGTATCCAGCTATGCATCTATCTATCTATCCATGCAACTATGTTTCTATGTATTCTTCTACCTGTAGATGCATCCACGCATATATGTATCTGTGTTTCTATGTCCAAATGTATACAGGCATCTATCCATATATGTGTCAATGTATCTATGAATACATCTATCCATAGATACATGTATCTACGCATCTATGGATACCATGATAGATGTCCACATCCATGTATCTATGGATACATGTATCAAGTAGCTCGGTTCCAGGTCTTGACTCTACAGCAACAACATCTCCTGTGACTACACAGATCTGCAGAATAACAAAAAATGAAATGCTCAAAGTAATCACAATGCATCTCTAGTCACTTAAATCTATATTACATGATAAATCCACATTCTGTTTAATGCATTGACTTTGAAACACAATCAAGAGAACAGCTAAATACCACTTTCCAAATTAAAAAAAACAACTTTAGAAACATCAACTTCCAGAATTAAATACCAATATGCACAAAGTGATCATATTACTCTAACTAGATGACTATGAACTACATGTTACCTATGCAATCTAAAATCTAAAGATACATACCATCCTTATGCACCTATGCACAAATACATACTGTCTAACATATATACATAATTACATGTACACATATATACATGCAAACCTGTATACATGAATGCATACAAAGACTATGTTTCATGGGATTATTAAAGAGTTCACTTGCTTTCTATATGGTTCCATACTTTGCATGTGTGCCTATGAGGACAATAATTACATTGTCCAGAAGCAGAAACGAGTTACTTGAGGCAATAAATAGTTTCTTTCGTCAGTTTTCTCTAACTTTAGAGGTATAAAGCACACAGTGAAATTGGCAATGCCAGCTAAAAAAAATTGTCCTTCACTTGCTCATTGGTTCCAAAGCTCTCTTTATAGCACAGTTGTGCATTGCCTCCAAGACTCAGATGAATCCTTGGTATTTCAAGGAAAGATTCAATTGGATAACACTAAAAATGATCTAAACTATGATTTTATAATCAAAGTATCCAAATGCATTGCAGCAATGCGAAACCCAACTTCCATTTAACATGTACAATGAAAATAAACACAACGAAAAATGCATTTGCTTCAAAGTTTTTAAAAGCAATTTCAACAGATTGTCTAGCCGTTGTCCAAAATATGGTTTTCTATCAGCATAGTCCTTGAACCTTCTTTAGGTCTGACTGCTACTTTGTTAATTCATTTTGATTGAAAGGTCAAAATGTGAAATGTTCCCAAGGATAATTATACTTATTTATCTCTTTTAATTGTTATATATTCAAAGACTAATTAGCAATCCAAACAGCCTCCCCTTTAGTCAGGTGCAATTCAATGCATTAATTTTGTATCAATGAATTATGTACTTTCAGCCACTAGTTTTAATCAAAGTATGCATATGGATTCAGAATCAAACTCTCAAAATAAATGCATATATAAATGTGTCTTTTTCTTCATTTCATAATGTATCTATGTATCCATAGATGCAATCATGCATATATCGATTTATGCATATATCTTGTCATCTCTTTATGCATTTGTCTATATATGTATGGCTATATCTATGGGTACATGTATACCTCGATTTATGTATATATGCACCTATGAATTGCATACACACATCCATGTATTTATGCATCTATCGATAACTTGCATGGATACATGTATATATGCATCTATGCACTCATGCACCCATGTATATATGACAGCTCATTGGTTCCAAAGCTCTCTTTATAGGATAGTTGTGCATTGCCTCCAAGACTCAGATGAATACTTTGTATTTCAAGGAAAGATTCGAATGGATAACACTTAAAATGATCTAAACTATGATTTTACAATCAAAGTATACAAATACATTGCACCAATGCAAAACCCGACTTCCATTTAAGATGTACAGTGAAAGTAAACATAAGCAAAAATGCATTTGCTTCAAAGTTTCTAAAGCAATTTCAACAGATTGTCTAGCCATTGTCCAAAATATGGTTTTCTATCGGCATAGTCCTTGAACTTTCTTTAGGTCTGATTGCTACTTTGTTGATTGACTTTGATTGAAAGGTCTAAATGTTAAATGTCGCCAAGGATACTTATACTTACTTATCTCTTTTAATTGTTATATATTCAAAGACTGATTAGCAATCCAAACAGTCTCTCCTTTAGTCAGATGCCATTCAATGCATTAATTTTGTCTGAATGAATTATGTACCTTCAGCCACTAGTTTTATTCAAAGTATGCATATGGATTCAGAATCAAACTCCCAAAATAAATGCATATATAAATGTGTCTTTTTCTCCATTTCATTATGTATCTATGTATCCATAGATGCAGCCATGCATATATCGATTTATGCACATCTTGCCATCTCTGCATGCATCTGTCTATATATGTATGACTGTATCTATGGGTGCATGTATACATTGATTTATGCATACATGCACCTATGAATTGTGTACACACATCCATCTACATATGTATCTATCGATATTTTGGATGGATACATGTATATATGCATGTATGGACTCATGCACCCATGTATTTGTCTTTGTCTTCGGCCAAATGGCCCCTAATGGCCAAAGTATCCTAGTCACCCATGGCCGCCAAGCAATTCCAGCGCCCTCCCCACCAGCCACATGCCATTTAATGCACTTGCTTCAATTATTTTGACCTCTCCATGTGTTCGCATTTTCCTGATATTTCAATGCATTTAATTTGCACTCATGGATTACGTATCTCTACTCGCTAGTCTTATAAACTATGCCTTTGCTTAAATTTATTTAATCAATCTATGCAATCGCATTTCACTGATTTTCAATAACAAGAATAATTTATAAAGCTATTCTGATAAATAGAAACATCAAAATGCTAATTTTCCAATATTGATTTACCAGAATAGTGCTAGTTTTCCAATATAACAAAATTAAAAGTTATATGTTGACATACATTTATGCATATTGTCCATACATGCATATATGCATATATGCCTTCATCCATATTTACATGTGTATATGAATACATCCTTCCATGTACCATATGCATTTGTACCTATATGCAAATATGCATACATCCATGTATACATATGTTCATATCTCCATCTCTCCACATACTTCTGTTTTCTGTGTATACATGTGCCTGTTGATGCATCCATGCATATATCTGTGAATAGCTCTACGTGTTTCTCTCTCCATGTATTTAATGTTCTCCACTGCATCAGCATTTGCATGTTCTCAGTTTTATGACCTTCCATATTTATTTTTTCCCATAGTATATGCATAACAACTTCCACTTTGTCTTCTGTTTTGACTCTTATATCCATAAATATCATTATATTTTTTATATCCACTCTTCTATTGTCGCATTTCGAGGAAGCTCAGGGATCTCAGTACCTTGTTTAGTACGAAGGAGAGTGAGAAATGCAACATGGGTCTTTTTTCTGTGTTTATATTGACGGACTGAGCCCTATGATGATTTTTAAAAGCATAACCAATACCAAACTAGACATTCTTCCACCCCTTGTTGCAAGAAATAATCACTTCATACCCTATTGATTCCATTCATTTCCATTTCCACCCTTGCACGTCCTTTCTTCTCAAATCAAATACATTTAAAATTCCATTTATTTGCTTGTGTTGCATCATACTAATGTGTTGCATTCCTTTTTTCATTAAATCCACCTCTCTCATTCAAATTTTCATTTCTTGCATTTAATTGTAAGCATATAACTTACGAATGATAAATTCATACCATTTACATTCCCATTCATTCTCATATCCACCATCCCATATCCTTTCCTCCCATGTCAAATACTTTTCATAACTTATTCATACACCTTATTTGCATCTCACCATTCTCTCAATTCGCTCTCTTTGTTCCACTCGCATAACTCATTTTTCTTTTCAACACTCACATATCTTTATCTATCTACACCTCAAATATACCTTCATCCATCACAACAAAATTCACACCATACCAAAAAAAGAAAAAGATGAAGAAAATATCAAGGTTATGCAAATAAACACTGAGGGCTTCGAAAATAACACTCATAACATAGAGTTGTATTCTAGAGTTATTTTCAAAATGTGTTTTCTATACTTTGTTTATTACAAATCCCTAAAAACACGTATAACAATTTCTTCAAGCTTATAATGTGTAATCAGATTTAACAAATATTTACATGTTTCCATGCATTCAAATGCATCGTTAGGTATCCTTTATACACTTGTTCAAAAAACAATATTGTATATGTTTCAAATGCAAATTGTTCCTGACATTTCTCGCTTTATGCACACATGCATATATAGATTGTTCTTTATGTACCAAATTACATGGACACATCTATACATCCATGCATACATAAATGTTTACATGGCTCCATATATTTATGCATTCCTTTGATATATGCATTGCTGATATATAGTTTGTTTTCCCTGTCTTCCTTTCGCCTACTATTGCAAATGCTACTTGAGCCTCAATGTGCTTTGACAGATTTGTATTTCTACTTGATTTTAGTGTTTTCCATTCAAATTTCTCGTTCACATGTCATTTATGCTTTTCACTCTTCTTTGCATTGTGTGCACATGGATACATGTATACATAGATGCCTCAAGCATTGTTACAAATGTTTAAGATTATTTGCATTCAATACTTGAAACAAAATAATAATACATTTTTGCTTCTTGGATAAGATCATAAAGGAAATTTGTTACTGCAAATGTGAACATGCACCCATGTAAAGGTACTAGTATTCATTGGTGTTTCTCTTTTGACTCTTGTATCCTTAAATATCATTATATTTTTATATCTATTCTTCTCTTGTAACATTTTGAGGAAGCTCAAGGATCTTGGAACTTTGTTTAGTCCGAAGGAGACTGAGAAATGGGACATCAGTCTTTCTTTTGTATTTGTATTGAGACACTCAGCCCTATGATGATTTTAAAAAGCATAACCAATAACAAAATAGACATTATTCCACCCTTTCTTGAAACAAAAGTTCACTTCATACCCTATTGAATCCACTCATTTCCATTTCCACCCGTCCACATCATTTCTTCTCAAATCAAATACATTTCAAAATCCATTTATATGCTTCTCTTGCATCACACTAATGACTTGCATTCCTTTTTTCTCTCAATCCAACTCACTCATTCAAATTTTTATATCTTGCATTTAATTTTAAGCGTTAAACTCAAAAATGATAAATTCATATCATTTACACTCAATTCATTCTCACATCCAATTTCAAATATCCTTGCTTCCCATATCTAATACTTTCCATAAGACATTCATATACCTTACTTGCATCTCATCATTCTCTCAATTCCTTCTCTTTGTTCCACTTACATCGCTCATTCTTCTTTACCACCCTTACATATCTTTATCTATCTATAGCTTAAATATACCTTCATCCATTAGAACAAAATTCACACCATACCAAAGGAAAAAATGAAGAAAATATCAAGGTTATGCAATTAAACACTGAGGGCTTTGAAAATAACTATCACAGTTTCTTGCAAGCTAAAATGTATAATCAGATTTCATAAATATATACATGTATCCATGCATTCAAATGCATCGTTGGATATCCTTAATACACTTCGTCAAAAAACAATAATGTATTATTCTTTTGTTTCGATCATAAATGTTTTTTTATATCTTTCAAATGCAAATTGTTTCTGACATTTCCTAGCTTTGTGCACATAGGCATTTATAGATTCTTGTTTACTTACCAACTTACATGGACACATGTACACATAGATGGATGCATAAATGTTTGCCTTCATCCATACATTTATGCATTCCTTCGATATATGATTGCTAATAAATAATTAATTTTCCCTGTTTTCTTTCGTTTAATACTGCAAATGCAAATTGAGTCTCATTGTTAAAATACAGTTGTATTCAAGAGTTCTTTTCAAACCGTCTTTTCTAAATCCTGTTTCTTACAGATTCCTAAAAGCACATATGACAATTCCTCAAAGGCTATAATGTATATTCAGATTTCACAAATATTTACATGTTTCCATGCATCCAAATGCATTGTTAGATATACTTTATACACTTGTTCCACAAACACTAATGTATTGCTACTTTGTTTCAGACAATAATGTTTTTTTTGTTCTTGTTTAAGATGCAAATTGTTGCTAACATTTCTAACTTTATGGACGCAGGCATATATAGATTCTTCTTAACATACCAACTTACATGGACACATGTACACATCCGTGCATGCATATGTCTTTACATGGATCCATATTTTAATGCTTTCCTTTCATATATGCATTCATACTAACTAGTTTATTTCTCTTGTTTTCTTTCATTTAATACTGCAAATGCAACTTCAGTCTCATCACGCTTTCAGGCTTGCTCAAGTGCCAAGGATGCTTTTCACTCTTCTATGCATTATGTGCACGTCGATACATGTATACATGCATCCATCTATACTTAAATGCTTCAAGCATTGTTACAAATGTTTCTCTCTCAATAATTTGGATGCAAAGTGCTACAAACATGTAAATTATTTTACTGTACCTACATTTTATCTTACCTAATAAGATTCTTTATATCTTTTCAAATTATTTTTTGTTTAAAATATATACACAAAAAAATATTCATTCGTATTACATTAACAACATTCAAATCTAATTTATAAATAAAATCAATACCTTTGTACTGTTTCATCTAAGAATTTATCGTAATATTTATTCCACTTATTACATTTCAATAAGTTAAATTATTACATTTCATTTTATATATACACAAATTTAATCTTAGGTAGTAAGGTTCTTTATTATATTTTTGCAAATTACTTATTGTTTATTATATAAACACAAATTTTTATTCATATAACATAAACAACATTATAATCTTATTTATAATAAAATCAATAGCTTTCTAGTCATTCATCTAACAATTTATTGTAATATAATTACATTGTTCTACACACAAAAATATCTTATTATATTACATAGACAGGATTTAAATCTTATTTATAATAAAATCAATAGCTTTATATAATACTAACCTTCATACTACATTAAAAAAAACATTGATTAATCTTACAAAAGTTCATACTCAAATGAGCTACCCCTATCAATCTTCCACCTTACACTACTGTTTCTATTAGCACTTGCATATTGTGATATGATAAACTAAAATAACTCAATTGTATTAATTAACATAGCATGTGTTTTACAACAGTACACTAAACATAATTTTAATACTGTAAATGCGAGCTGAGTCTCCTCCTGCTTTAAGACTCGTTCAAATGCCGACTATGCATCTTACTCTTCTATGCATTGTGTTCACGTGGATACATGTATGCATATATGTCTCAAGCATTATTACAAATGTTTCCGATTGTTTGCATTCTATAATTATTACAAATTAATAATGCATTCTTGCTTCCTAATTAAGATCATAAAGAACCTTCCTTCTCACAAATGTATACATACACACACAAAAAAAACAAGTATTCACTGGTATATCTATAAAAAAGTCCATGTATACATGATACCCATAAATAAAATTTTCCATCCATCCATCCACACATGTTACCTGTTCACATGTCCCTATGGACCACGTTGCCCATACACCATAAAAATTGCTTCAAACTTTTCTAGCTATTTTAAATACATTTAAATTCCTATCTGCTATCTAAAAACTTTTTCTAACTCATAACTACATGCCTTTTACCTCTCGGCAGGAACTCGATGCTTGCGTCACTTGTTCTATACGAAAAATCCATTTCCATTTCCACTAATTAATCGATCCACGAAACACTCATAAACCAATCTTTCAACAAGTAAATAAAACTTTGAAATAGGTAAAGGTTAGAGAAGACAACAATTTTACGTCGTTGGGAATGTGAGGCTGATATTTTTATCTTAATCTTTTTCAGATATATATATAATATACTCTCAAGAACGGTATGGACCTGTGTTGGGAGTCTGAAAGAAGCATCAGAATGAGCAGGAGCATGGGATTGATGGGTATTGAAGTACAGTATTCAGTGTCTAAACGTGCATTGCATTCTGGTTTAAACATCTCAAAAAGACCACATTTTAATTTGCAAGGTACAAGCTTCACTAGTTTCATTACACAGGTCTTTTCAGATACACAAGCAGCCTCCTAATCAAGGGACTGTAGAAGCATAAAGAACACTAATTTCATTACTGTTTTGCCTAGTTTCGTCTAATTTTGATGTGCCCCCGTAATGTCATCCAATATGCCAAACAATGCTGGTTTTCATTTTTCTATGGTTATATTTTTGCGATTGAATTTTGTTTCGTAAATTCCCAAAGCTGAGTACATCACTTTCAAGCAGCTCAATGACCTTGCAATGCTGCGTAGAGCGCCGGCGAGTATCTTCCTGTTTGGGTAAATTAGTAATCTCTTTCGAAGTATTGTTCAGGTGAATGGTAGTAATTGAATTGGTTTTCTTCTACTGTATAGCATTAATTCAAAGGGAATTACGTACCCTCGAAAAAATGCTGATAACGCACAAAAGCTAATTTGATCGATAAAACTGATTGGGTGACAAGAAACTTTAAAATTTAAAAAGAGGAAGGGGACAGGAGGGGATAGGGAGCGGAGGGAGGACAGAGGACGGGAATGTGCTGGAAGGGTTATTGGGTGCCAGTATTCAACAATTAATTGTATCAACTGCTAGAGAATCATAAGAATTATTCCAATTGTGGCAATAAAAAATATAATTTGAAAACAGTGCTCCCAATTCATAATAGCTGCGACCTATGTTCAAATCAATCTCTATATGATAAGGCGGCCCATTATTGTAGCACACACGTGGCAAGGTTGTGGTGTACTGATTATGGGGGATATTTGAGTGTGACCCAGATTTAAATGGAAGCATTCAAGAGTGATCCAAGATTACTTATTAAGAATGTGACTTAAACTAAGGCACACAAGAACGCAGTATAAGCTTGCTCTGCACCACATATAAGGTTGCTTATAACCTGCGCGAATAGTGCAAAGAAACAAAAAAGGATAAATTGAATATAGTTTGTGAGGCTGTGGTCTAGCAGTAAGATGGGACACTCATCCCAATGATGGCCCAGGTTTGAGCATGTTTAAGTTGTTTCTGTGTTCATGTCTAATGGTGGATGTCGTAGAGAAGAGACATACTGTACCAATATAGTCTAGGAGGATTGTAAAGTGCTACAGAATCATTAGAATTTTTGCAATTATGGGATGAGAAGATAAACTGAATATAGTTGGTAATGGGGTGTACCTACAAGAGTTGTGACCTATGTTAAAACCAATTTCTATGTTATAAGAGTGATGGGATGAGAAGATAAACTGAATATAGTTGGTAATGGGGTGTACCTACAAGAGTTGTGACCTATGTTAAAACCAATTTCTATGTTATAAGAGTGATACGCTACTTTAGTGTAGCACGCATATGGAGAGGTTGTGGTGTAGTGATTATGAGGAATATTTGAGACTGACCCAGATTTTAATGGTGACTCAAGAGTGATCCGATACTAGTTTTTAAGAATGTGACCCCAACTAAGACGCACAAGAATGCAATAGAAGCTTTCTCCGCACCACATTGAAGGTTGCCTATAACCTGGGTGAAGATTACAAAGGGAAAAAACAGATAAATTGAATATAGTTTGTGAGGCTATGGTCAAGCAGTAAGATGGGACATTAATACTTGCAATGACTCAGGTTTGAGCATGTTTTAGTTGTTTCGGTGTTAATGTGTTAAGGTGGATGTGGCAATGTGCTAGAAAAATTGTAATGGTAAAGTTATCAATTGGGGATTTTTTTAATATGTAAAATTAATTAGCTAATCTGTGAAAATTAGCACATAAAGTTCTCCGTTAGAACAAGCATAATCAATGCGGGTGAACGTAACCTTTTCAGGAACCATTGTTCCATATCCTCGTTCGTAGCTAAAGTTTGTTGTGTGAAGTATAGCTAGATCCAGAAGCCAGTCACTGATAAAAATAGTGAAAAGCCTGAGTTGGTCTGTTAGTTTTCTCACTTGTGAGGTTTATACCACTACATTTTGGTTCTGAATGTACTAGCAAGTATCTTTGGATTTGTGGTGTTTAATAGAGGCTTAGCATATGTGTGTAGCTATCAAATCCTACAGTGCTGTAGCTGCTCGCAGAATGTTCAGATTAAGCTATCGTAAAGCTCCTCATATCAACTGAAAATTAGGGTTCTCCATCGACTATTCATGTTGTAGATTTAATCAAGTTCAAAGGGCATGAACAATATAGGCAAATGGAACCGTATATTTAAACAATAGATTCTGGGTAAACATAATTTGATTTAGCACCTGGTATGGATAAGCCGAATGTAATATCCCTTATTGGGATATTCTTGGTTTTACTGTTACACCTACAAACAATATTAATCACTAAAAACTGATATTAGTAATAATAATTAAGAAGTAATAGGGAATTATGATAATATCCAAATCCTATACAGCAAGGCATCATAATATTTAGATCAATAAATCATAACATCATTAATATTTGGATCAATACAACACAGCATATTCCTTGCAGCCAATCACATCATGAATTCCTTGGAAATGTTTGCAAATCAGCAATTCTCAAGGCTGGTCGTCCTTGACTTGCCCAGAGCACAGTAGGTTGGTTGCCCTTCCATCCCTCAGTCCATCATGGAGGCTTGCCGTCCTCCTTGATCAAGCCCAAGAGCATGGAAAGCTGGTCATCCATTCCACCTCCTGGCCCACAAGCATTGAAGGCTGGCTGTCCATTCCATCTCTGGGTGGCGTACCTGATAAGAGCATGAAGGTTGGTCATCCTTTCACCTCTCTTGAACTCGGAAGGTTGGTCGTCCTTCCTATTTGCAAGACACTTCACAAATTCAAGACATGGTTTCTCAAGGAATTTGCTAGACTATGTCTAAACAAATACCTCTTGATGAAATGCTAAATTTATTCTTAAATGGCTGCCACCAATTATATTTCTGGATATTATTAATTGTTGTTCTCAATTTCTATTCCAAATTGATGTCTTTGATTTCTTTTTTCTATATCTCCTTGATTCATGATTTCTCCACAAGGAAATGATCTCCCTTTTATATCTTATTATTGAGGGAGTCACAACCTTTCACATTAAGAGTCACATCCTTTCTCACATCATCACTCCTCTTGAGAACATAATTTAATTTACTTGCAAAGTCACATAAGGTTCTATTCTCAATTGAATTATTGAATGATGTTGTGGATCTCCTTCTCAAATGAAAAACTCTCCCTTAGGTGCTGCGATCTTGATTAATTACTTTGATCTATTTCCTACTTGGATAGGGGCATGACACCAAAGGATGCAGTAGAATGAATTTGTATTATATATTAGTAGCAGACGCTTGTGTCATTCTTGTACTTTATGCCTGTTATAGTGTACAAAACCCTAGAGCACCCCGGAATGTATTTTAATCTTACTCTTTTATTTACAAATTACAGTATGAGTTCTATTTGTTGAACAATATGATTTACAAATTTGCTACGGTACATTGTACCTAATGCAAGCCCATGACTATAACAACCTGTTTGTATGTCATTCTTTTCGGTATAAAGAATTTGAATGAGGATGCATGCTCATTCTCATGGTCCCTTTGTTTGAAAATTGAAATGTTTCAGAACACAAATTTTTGAATGACATTAGCTTTTAAAGAATATCATGTCAAAATCTCATACCAATCTTTGAGTCATTTATTGGTTTCACTGTATTGTGGATGTCCTATGATGACCATAGAACATTGCAAAGATTAGATTGTAACTTCAAGTGAATTTGATGGAATGGTGCATTATCTCTTTCAATTGATCAAATGATTGACTCAATGTTCCACGAGGACGCGTGCCCCTCGAAAAACATGGTGCACCCGAGACAGGGACGTCCCCGATACGCGGGGACACCTGGGAAATGTTGCTCCGCCGTCTCCACATTTCCCCGTTGTTTCTTGAGCGTTTCTTTGCTAAGGGGGGACATTTCCTTGCCATTTTTGGTAGGGAGGTGCCAAAAGGGGACTCTGGGACGTCCCCAAGACTCCCAAACGTCCCTTGACCCCCAAGAAACTCCCAAGCATTTCCCACGAAAAAGCAAAAAAATAATGATTTAAAAAAAAAACAAAAGTAAAACCCTAAATCAACCCCAACATTAGTCATTTGCATTTGACTCTTTGACATTTTTGTTTTATTTTCACCTGGGGCTGAGCCGTGCAACTGAGGAGGCTAAGTCATGTGTGCACTACGTGAGGGACTAAGGTGTGTGAACCAAAGCCTCCATACCAAGCGCGATTTTTGCAGGATTGAGGGCAGGGCACCGACGCACAGGTATTTACTTTTAAGTTTTAGTTTTTATTTTATTTTTTCATTTTCATTATGCTTTGGACCTTGGTGCATGTCCATAGCCCGTCCCAAAGCTCCCATTCTGGCATAGGCAAGGAAGACCCTGGCAAAGAATTTGGATTTATAACTGCCAATTGCATTTGTTTGAAAGTTTCTAAAGCCTTTTAAACCAATTTTTTGGCTTCTGCAAAGGCCACAATCATTGTATTCCATGAGATGACATCTCTTTGAGGCATTCAGTCAAACAGATCATGTGCCTTGCCTGTGCTTCCACATTTTGCATACATATCTACCTAAGCATTTTCAACCATAATATCTGATAGAAATCCACCTTTTGTTATGCTTTGATGGATGTACATACCCTGTTCCAAAGCGCCCATTTTATTACAAGCAAGGAGGATGCTAGCAAAGCTTGTGGAATCTGGCTTTACAGTTATAAAATATACTTTGCACCTACCAATTGCATTTGCTTGAAAGTTTCTAAAGCCTTTTCAACAAAATTTAAAATTAGAAATCCATTTTGTGCATATCCTGCAATATTGCAATCCATGAGACCACATTTCTTTCAAGGATATTGTTGTACGTTGTCTATGCTTTAAATTGTTTATAGTTTTGTAAATGATTTTTTTTTTTTAACATTGTAGGTTTTCTGTTTTTTTTTACATTATTTTTTGCAGCATCATTATCACAATGAGTTTTTACAGCAGAAGTGAGGATGAGGGTCAAGTGGTTGAAGCAAAAATCCAAAGAAAAAATGTATCATCTGATGATCCTGAATTTGAAATGGGGCGGGGGAAGAGGTGGGTGAACATGGCTCAAATACTCAAATTCAAATTGACACAAGTTATATTGGGAGTAAAAATTATGGTTGCCCTTCACTACTCCTCAAAAAATTGGTCAGGAGCCCCTTTGATCCAAAATCACCTTCAAAACAATTTGCATCTAAGGTAGTAGCAAAGCCAGGGACAACTGGGGGCACTAGAAAGTGGAAGTGCCACATGTGTAATCTTGAATGGTTTGGCAACATTACTAGAACTAATGCTCACTTCCTTCTTGTTTGAGGCAAAGGTGTAGATGTATGTAAAAAGGTGGAAGGGAATTTGAAGTACAGGTCTGAAATATTAAAATTATGGGGTTGTAATGAAGATGAAGTACCTATATCTGCTACTTTGCCACAAAGGAGCAGGGGTGATTAGATTTCAGTAGTTTCTACTTCTTTGCAGAGTCTAAGGCCACCGAATCCATCCAATTCAAGTGCAGTAGAGCCTAAGGGGAAACGTAAGATGGCATCTTCACAACCATCGACAAATTTATTCAATGTGCAAACAAAGGATGAGGCAAATGATGCCATTGGCAAATTCTTCTTTGCCAATGGCCTTCCATTCTATGTGGCTTGCTCTCCTTATTATAAGGAAGTTGTGTCAAAGATAATAAAGGTAGGACAACAATCTTGGATTAGAACTATTCCAAGATTAATATTTTGATTGAGAAGATGAAGAGAACTTGGGTCACAAGTGGATGCAACATAGTCATGGATGGGTGGACGAACATTAGGCATCGTCCACTCATCAATATCATGGTTACATCTACAGCGGGCCCTTATTTCCTTAGGGCTATTGATTGTTCAGGGCATAGCAAGGATGCTCATTATCAATTCCAGATTCCCAAGGATGCTATAGACGAGGTTGGGCAACAAAATGTGGTGCAAGTAGTGATAGATGCGGCCCATGTGTGCAGAGCTGAAGGGAAGTTGATTGAGGCAGCCTATAGACATATTTGGTGGACTCCTTGTTGTGTGCATGCAATGAATAATGCACTTAAGGACATGGGTAAAATCA
The DNA here is from genome assembly GCA_007258455.2 of Sequoia sempervirens. Lineage (NCBI taxonomy): Eukaryota > Viridiplantae > Streptophyta > Pinopsida > Cupressales > Cupressaceae > Sequoia > Sequoia sempervirens. Next base: position 174,932 of record VDFB02251810.1, read on the forward strand.
GCTGGATCAAAACAATTGTCAGTGATGCTAGAGATGTGCAGATGTTTATCTACAACTACCATACTTCACATGCGCTTTTCAGGTCCTTCTCCAAGAAGGAATTCCTAAAACCTGTAGAGACTCGACATGCATCATACTTTATTCTCTTGGAGAGGATGCTTGAGTTGCAAGAGGCGTTGCAACTAATGGTAATGACAGCAGAATGGAACTGGTGACCTGAGTCGAAGACACAGTAGGGCTTGAGGTTAAGGAGGTGGTGAAGAATGATGTCTTTTGGGCTGATGCCAAATATCTGTCTCCATCATTACTCCAATCTTCACAATTATTAGATTTGGGGATTCTAATGCACCTTCCCTTGGAGAGGTATATGAGTGCATTGATTCTATGCTTGATCAAATGAAGGTTGTTGTGCGAAAGGACCCCACAATGCAACTCTACACCAAACATATTCATCCAATCATTGAGCATAGATGGGAGAAGCTCAACACTCCCTTACACATGGCTGCCTATGCATTGAACCCAAAGTGGTACGTGCAAAGGCTCAGCAGAATTACACCTATAGAGGATGCTGAGGTGAAGGAAGGGTTCATGAAGGCCATTGAGAAAATGTATGATCTTGTAGAGGCCAGCTTGATTCGTACCGAGTGAACAAAATTTTCCACTCTTTGGGGATATTTAGAGGCAGCCAAGATAGATTTGGAGACTATGTCACAAGAGGACCCCAAGTTGTGGTGGACTATGCATGGGCCTAGATCTTTGACTACTACTCTATCCATTTGTTTGTTGTCCTAGGTTTCTAGTTCTTCTACTACTGAGAGGAACTAGTCTACTTGTAGCTTCATCCACTCCGTTAAGAGGAACAGGCTTACTTCTAGGAGGGTAGAAAAGCTTGTGGTTGTACATAGTTTCTTGTGTCTCATTGAACACAACACAACTACATACAAGGAGATTCTAGCAGCCAGATGGGATGTGGAACCAAAAGAGCTAGCACAGATAGATGATGATGCTACACAGACATGGCTGGTTGGTATTGGTTTAGATGAGCTTGAGCATGCGGGGTCCAATAGTTCCAGTAATGAGGAGATTGACATGGAGCTTCGGGATGATTAGAGGCATCAAGCCATTAGCCATTGACTCATGAGTCATGAGTCATTAGTATTACTATTTAGTATTTAGTATTTTGTTTTTGAAGTTTGAACTTTGAACATTGTTGATTGTAATTATGAATCATGATTATGAAATTCAAATTTTGAAACTTCTAGTTCTCGTTCCAATGTCCTCTCACTTGTTCAAGCCATCAATCTTGTAGATTTCTTGGGATATAAGCTTTCCTTTCACACCATATTCAAGAGCTGCAATTCTTCCTCGATTCCCGAAGCGACAAGGCAATGAACAAAGCACTAAGCTTGCTTTCCAGAAGAAAAAAGGTTAGTTCATTTCCACATGACCACAATGCAGAAAGTAGGATCTAGGGTTTCAATTCCACATGTCTTGTAGTGTTGTGACCATGTTTTCATTAACTAACAGAGATCATATGTGCAGTAAGTTAGTCCTTAGTCTAGTGACAAATTTTGGGGCCAAGCATACATTGGATATTCTTGTAGTTGTTTCACTTCGTTTATTTTCAATTATGATTAAATCTTGTTAAAGATTACCTCTAAGAACACTCTCCGAGGTCTAGCTAAGCCCAAAGTGAAGGAGAGATTATCCACTCCCAACAATTGGCCTATCATCACTCACATTTTGTTGATGAGCAAATCTATCCACCCTCAGGAACATGTTCCTAGCCTTGAAGTAGATTGATCCCTCTTGAGGCGTAAGCAACAATTTCAAGAACCAACAAAAAGGAAGCTATAAATTATCTCCATCATTCTAATCGTGCCAAAATTTTACTATTGAGATAATTGTGCCAAAATTTTAATGTTGAGAAGTGTTGGGCAAAGTAGCATATCATCATTCTTCTGAGCATCCTCAACTTTCTTTCTAAAATATTATGTTTAGAGACTTTACCTCATTAAACCTAACTTTGCCAATAGAGGTGCTGAAATCTGTTTATCTTGGAATGAAATGATGGCTCATTTTGTTACAGATATAGAGTTTCCCGGTTTCCTTCTAAACCATGGACATGTATTATCCCCTAACATTCCCAATGATTTTGTGTAGGTTTTTGATCTATCTATCTATTTAACAAGTTATCACTTAAACCTAACACAACACAATCACTTGAACATGTAATGTCCCCGTTTTAGCTGACGTTGTTTGTTGAGGAGTGAGCCTATCAATTTGACCCTCGTACGCTGACAGTTTTGATTAGAGGGTTGTCCTTGGCAGTTATCCAGAGTTTCGAGACATTACTCCTTCAGTTGACTCAGGTTTGGGCCTTGGTAAACACTTTCAGAGTGATTTACAGATACTTACTATTTATAGTAAGTCAGGCAGGCAGGAGTTGCTATTTTTGGCAGGGCACCTGATTCAGTTGGTCAGCTCAGTTTCGACCCAGTTTGATGATTTGATGAGCAAACAGTAATTATTAGAGCATTTGATAATAATTAAAAGATTATTAATTTGAATTTATAATATAAAGTCAATTTAATGAAAATATTAAAGTTATTATTAATGGCGAATTATAAAGTATTTAATACTTTATAATAAAAAGGGAAAAATTAATATTTAATGAGTTTTAATACTCAATTATAAAAAGGGATGCCATTTATTAATAATTTGCCTAAGTCTCTAAAAGGGGCGAATTATTATATTATTAAATGCAATTAAGCTGATTTTTGAGAAGGGTCGAACTTTTGAGGAAAAGATATATATTTCTCTTCAAGGCAAATCGAACTCATTATTGATGATCATTTGAATTTGTCTATTTTTCTCTCTGAGAGCATTGGGGTTTGTGAAACAAGGGTTTTTGCAAATCATTGGGTTTTGGAGAACGTTCCCTCTTCAGAATCAGACAGACTGAGGCTGTGCAATACCAGTTGAAGCTTGTCACAGAGTGGCTTCACACAGGAGTCATATTCGGGCATATTTTGGAGTTCTTATTTAGAGTTTGGATCGATCTATTTTCCAGAAGGAGAATATTTTCATTGGCAATGTTTTATCCAGCATCTGGCACAAACTTCAAGGCAGTACGGATTCTTTATTTTCTGGTATAAGTCGTACTTATCACAGCTGCAAGGCCGTACCATTCATATCAAGCAAGACGCCTTGCCTTTTTGCACTTTGTCTTCTCCAGTGGTGGCACCCAGACTTACAGAGGGTTTTGGAATCAATATTAAGCAAGAGAAGTCTTGATTACTAGCTGGCCATACCAATTTGTCTTCTTTCAAGGCGGCTGCAAACTTATTCAGGTTCTTCAAATAATAGCTTGCCTTTTTACCTGCATGTTTGAATTTCGTAGTTGTAATTATTCTGGAAGATCAATAAATCATCTGACATCAGATTTAGGCTTATTTCTGTCATATCTAGTCTTCTGGTATTTTATTATATTTTTCCAAGCATTTTCTTGCAAAATCGCATTATCTCTCTTTATTGCAAAAACCTCAAAAATCACAAAAAATACAACAAACAAACAAAACAGTGCATTATCATCAGAAGTCAGAGTTGAGAGACACCTGGTCTCTTACAGTGGTATCAGAGCACAGTTTTCCTGCCATCCTGTGTTTTTCAGTCAGATGTGTGCTTTTTCAATGCTTTTTCATGAGTAGAGACATTATCTTCTATAGTAAGGGTAGAGGAACAAGCAGAATTGAGGATTGGACAGGTCCACCTATTCCTGAAGGTGAGACAGTATCAAGGGTTCTGGGTATTCACAGATCCAGTTCCAATAGCAATGAGAACAGTGTCACTACACTGATGGCAGATCGTGAGATTCCTACAGAGACACATAGGGATCCGAGGAAAGAGCATGCCAGAGGTGAGATTTCTGATAATGAGTTCAGATGCAGGCATGATAATATGGACATGATGTCCCAGTTGATGGGCACGATGAGGCAGTGTACTCTGCCTCAGCAGCACTATATTCAGATAGGACAGACGAGCGGGACTGCAGGCATAGACCAGCCACTGGTGTCAGCACAGCGGCAGTCCTCACATATCTTTCATGAGCATAGGCCTGGACAACCTACATTATATCTAGAGAGGCACCTTCGACGCCGGAGGCAAAGCAGCAGGGTCACCAGCCTGAGTTTCATCCACATCATGGCATGTCAGTGGTAGATGTGACCAGATTCTTTGGAGAGTACTCGACATTGGCACCTGAGATCAAGCAGTCCTTATCTTTCCATGAGTTTATGGATGTGCATAAACCCAGAGGAGGAGGTAGATTTGACCGTAGAGCTCCTCAGTACCAATAGCCACAGCCACAGGTGAACAGGGATCTTCAGCATGCAATCAGCAAGATTATCTTGCCTTACTTTGATGGCTCAGATAAGAGTTCAGCGAGGTCTTGGTACAGAAGTTAGACAATTACCTATCATTGAGACCTATGCAGGAGGATGAGGCCATTAACTTTGCTACATTGCATCTTGATGGGTTGGCGCATGATTGGTGGCATCACGGCATGTACACCCTTGGTCATCACACGGTTACCACCTATCAAGATTTCACGAGCAGACTCATAGAGCGTTTTGACAAAAAGGATCCAGAACTTTATTTCAGGGAGCTAGCTCAGCTCAGGCAGACAGGCAGTTTGGATTCTTACATCAATGAATTCCAGAGGGTTGCAGTCATGGTGATAGGTATTTCAGAGAGGAGACTTGTCATTCTCTTCACCGAGGGATTATATTACCCTATGAGAGGTTGGGTCAAGGCATTTGATCCCCCTACTCTTTAGGAGGCCATGCGGAAGGCAAGGAGTATGGAGCTTTCTGCTCCGAAGAAACAATTTCAGCCTAAAACAAACACCTTGCCTGTTGAGGAGAGTCATACACCAGTTGCAGAACCAAAGAAGAAAACAGCAGCAAGAATTGATGATGCAACTCGTGATGAATTGAGGAGGAAACAACTTTGTTATTGGTGCAGAGAACCTTACAGCAAGGTGCATGATTGTCCTTTGAGACCAAAGGGCAAAGCCAACCGTGCCATGTGGGTTTACTTTGGAGATGTTGAGTTTGAGGATTCAGACCAGCAGGCTGTTTCAGAACATGTGGAGGCCGGGAATGCCTCTATGGAGTTTGGGCCCGATGCCAACTTGTCCCCATTGGTATTATCTGCTAGTGTACGGGATGATTCATTCAGGTTTAGGGGACTAGTGGATGGACAGCGATGTATTGCTATGCTTGACACCGGAGCCACACACAATTTTATTGATGAGAGGTTCGTCAGCAGATGCAGACTCCAGACAGAGGACTTCGTTGGATTCAGAGTTCGAGTGGCAGATGGATATACCCTCACTTGCACTCGACGAATTTGTAATCTCACCCTCATGCTGAATGATTATGAGTTGCAGGCAAACTTTTATGTGGTCAACCTGGGTGGGATGGATTTAGTGTTGGGTATGAGATGGCTTCAGGACATTAGTGTGTTCACCCTCAACTTGCCTAAAATGGAGATGAGATTTGAGGTACAGGGCAAGAAATATGTGTTGAGGGGGATTACAGATGGGAGCCTACACTCTATCTCTCTCGTTAGTGGGAAGAGTGATGATAGTGTTTGGGATCCTACTTGTGCACTGGGATTTTAGACTCAGCTTTCGGAGGAGTTTCACAGTGAGTACACGATGCAGAGTGTTTATGGTTTCATGTTTGATCCGCACATACACGATTTGTTTCAGGGGCACAATTCTGGTATGCACGTGCTGGATATGTTGGATGACAGTATATCTCGTGCAGTTTTAGGGAGCAAGTGTTGCTTGCAGATTGACTTGCTTCCTCTTGAGTCTCTTGATCCTATGATAGACAGCACTACGGTTGACAGGGGATGGCATTCCATTCCAGTTGATCAGTTGTGGGAGTTACAAGAGTCAGTTGTGGCTATCAGGGACATTAACCGACACTACCCTTGGGATCCAGGTGGTGTGGTGCAATTTTATTTGCAGAGATTGCTTGGGGACAAGCAATTTCAAGGAGGGCGGACTGTAATGTCCCCGTTTTAGCTGACGTTGTTTGTTGAGTGAGCCTATCAATTGACCCTCGTAGGCTGACAGTTTTGATTAGAGGGTTGTCCTTGGCAGTTATCCAGAGTTTCGAGACATTACTCCTTCAGTTGACTCAGGTTTGGGCCTTGGCAGACACTTTCAGAGTGATTTACAAATACTTACTATTTATAGTAAGTCAGGCAGGCAGGAGTTGCTATTTTTGGCAGGGCACCTGATTCAGTTGGTCAGCTCAATTTCGACCCAGTTTGATGATTTGATGAGCAAACAGTAATTATTAGAGCATTTGATAATAATTAAAAGATTATTAATTTGACTTTATAATATAAAATTACTTTAATGAAAATATTAAAGTTATTATTAATGGCGAATTATAAAGTATTTAATACTTTATAATAAAAAGGGAAAAATTAATATTTAATGAGTTTTAATACTCAATTATAAAAAGGGACGCCATTTATTAATAATTTGCCTAAGTCTCTAAAAGAGGCGAATTATTATATTATTAAATGCAATTAAGCTGATTTTTGATAAGTGTCGAACTTTTGAGGAAAGATATATATTTCTCTTCAAGGCAAATCGAACTCATTATTGATGATCATTTGAATTTGTCTATTTTTCTCTCTGAGTGCATTGGGGTTTGTGAAACAAGGGTTTCTGCAAATCATTGGGTTTTGGAGAACGTTCCCTCTTTAGAATCAGACAGACTAAGACTGTGCAATACCAGTTGAAGCTTGTCACAGAGTGGCTTCACACAGGAGTCATATTCAGGCATATTTTGGAGTTCCTATTCAGAGTTTGGATCGATCTATTTTCCAGAAGGAGAATATTTTCATTGGCAGTGTTTTATCCAGCATCTGGCACAAACTTCAAGGCAGTACAGATTCTTTATTTGCTGGTATAAGTCGTACTTATCACAGCTGCAAGGCCGTACCATTCATATCAAGCAAGACGCCTTGCCTTTTTGCACTTTGTCTTCTCCAGTGGTGGCGCCCAAACTTACAGAGGGTTTTGGAATCAATATTAAGCAGGAGAAGTCTTGATTACTAGCTGGCCGTACCAATTTGTCTTCTTTCAAGGCGGCTGCAAACTTATTCAGGTTCTTAAAATAATAGCTTGCCTTTTTACCTACATGTTTGAATTTCGCAGTTGTAATTATTCTGGAAAATCAATAAATCATCTGACATCAGATTTTAGGCTTATTTCTGTCATATCTAGTCTTCTGGTATTTTATTATATTTTTCCAAGCATTTTCTTGCAAAATCGCATTATCTCTCTTTATTGCAAAAACCTCAAAAATCACAAAAAATACAACAAACAAACAAAACAGTGCATTATCATCAGAAGTCAGGGTTGAGAGACACCTGGTCTCTTACAGAACAATTGTTTGTCAACACGGTAATACACAAAGAATCATTTCAACCTTAGAGGGAGAGTGCAAAAATTTGAAGGCAATAAAGAACAGCTGCTAGTAAATGAATTGTAACATTAGTTGGGATATTCCTCCATTGCATCCCTTAGGAATCCTCATAATCCTTTGCTTACTATTTCCTACTATGGGTTTTGCATTCAATTGCATTTTCTACCTAATTTCTCTTCAAGTTAACATATTGAGTGGTCTCCTGCACAAAACATAGCACTCGAGAGGATTCTTTTGAAAATTCATTTTAAGTCTAAAGAGAGCTTCAAAGTTAGCTATCAAGGTTGTCACTACTCACCCCTATAGATACCAACTTATATCTGAAAAAGTTAAATGTTTGAGTTATTAGCATGATACTGTCGTGGCCTAGCTTTGGTACAAGAACTCACATAGTATATCATTTTTGCTCGTATGTAAAAGAACATTTTCACAAGCCAACATTCTCCAAGTCCTTTGTAGACATGTCTAGGATTTCAAGGTCTATAGCTTCCTATTGAGATTTCATATTTGCAAAACTCCTATTGTAACAAATAAATATTCAAACAGAGCAAATACATATCCCAAACCTCAATTATTATAAGAAACATGCCAAAAACAGGTTCTACATGGATAAAACAAGCTGAGAACCAAAACTTGGTGTTAATCCTGGTAATAAACACATTAAAGTCACCAAGATTATTAATCTAGCAAGTATGCTTCAGCCTTCCTATATTGACTAGTCTTCAAGCATGTCTTTGTGATATTGTTTAGCTCATTAAGCATGCCCTATAAATACACCAGTTCATTTTGTTCGATCCAAACCTGTAAACCTCAAATTCCTTCACCTCAATACAAGGGCATCATGTCAAATGCTTATGCTAAACATGCCTTATCACACACTAGAAATCAGCATGCCATAACTATTAAGATTTCATTAATGATACAATGGAACCTACATGTAAATTGGATTGTAACAAATATAGGCAGTATGACACATGCATTTTGCAACAATCAAATTCAAACTCAAATGTTAGGCATCCTTCAAACAAGGACATTAATACGAATGTGTACAATCATCAAAGAAAATGCATATTATGGATGAAATTGACAAGAAATTATCTACACATCCATTCTGATATCAGTACTTCATGGAGGCTTCTAACCTTTTGTGCCACATACAATGTATTAGAAAAGAAAAAAACAATCTAAAATTTAGATGTTAATCATTAAAAATTCTGCAGGTAATTATATTTGAGAGGATAACAAGTTTTGAATACATTTTTTGGATAGATCATGCATTATACAAGTAACTATTACAATTGATTCTTATGATTCTGTCACCACTACGAATATATCAAGCCTGGTTTGCAAGGTTAGGGATGGTAATAGGGAATTTATAATTAATCTACTACATGGGATAAGCTTGGTTAGATTGAATTGTGTATGGTAAAAGCCACATTGAGTTATTGGAGTTGGATAAAGGTTATAAGAAAGCATAAAATATTGCTAGAAGTCTCTGTTTACATGCACGCTTGGACCAAAGATATCTTCCAACGTTGAGTCTTTAATTTAAATATTCTTTGATATTTTGAATCATATAATAAAGATGTTGGGTTGTGATATGATAGGCTTTCTCAAGTTCCAAAGCATTGTTGTCAAAAATTGGCATTCCTCATGGCAAAACATTGGATCTATTGAAGTAGATTATTTAATATTTTTGCTTGTATTCATCAGATTATGTCCTAATCAAACAGCATACAGACTACAAAATGTTTACTAAGAGAACCTTGCAAATAGCACGTTTTTTATTTTAGGAAGAGGATCTTCTAGCAATTGCTGAGGTAAGGATTAGGGTTAGGTTGATGAACTATACATATGGCTTACTCTCAAAGCATTTTCCTTGAAGATGGTAGCATTCTTTGGGAATCCTTGTATATGCCTACAAGGAAAATATATGGAATGTGTCATAGCAACTTATAGAGTGCTTATTTACATCAATGAAGGTCCTCACATATGTCTTACAATTGTGGCTGTTTTGGATGTAAATAATAATTGTGAACATACAGTCTCAAAATACAATAAGCATCCAAGAAAACCAGATATTAAATGATTATGGCTTTCTCATATTGCATTCCTCTAGAACTCACAATCACTCGTTTTGAATAGATTGATGATGTCAAACATGGAAGATATTAAAATTGGAGCAAAAATGTCAGTCACTTCTTGGTTGGATTAGGTTAGATGTTGCAAAGGGGAAAACTTTAAGGTTGGCTTAAGGCTTGTAATTTAAACCATGCAGACAAAAATAGTTGCACACAAAAACAACAAAAATAACATGTGGCAGAAAGAAAGAATGCATGACACTAACGTTAGCAATGCTAGCACCTACAAATACAACTTAACATGGAGGAAGGTCTTCTCCAAGAAGGCAAAACCTCTGAATTTTATTGATATGATAAATGGGTCATGATTACAAAATGAAAGTACATCAGTACATAGAGTTAGTGTAGCTAACTCTACCTTGAATCAACCATTTTATCCTACCCATGGAAAAGTATCCAACAATATGACATCAAGAGGCTATATCATAGTTACCAAATTTGGAAATCCAGAAAAAAATCCAGAAGTCTAATTCAGAAAAAATCATAATTATGACAAATATATGCGAAATTTAAATTGTTAAGAAGAACAAATCAGATGCAACACAGGTTTGCATAGATATGAATTTTTATTTTTGTAAAATAAAGATACCTGAAAATTCTTCTAAAATCAGATCCAAATGATTTGGTACATATAGGATCTGATAGAGACTGGAATATATCTGGCAGGATTTGGTAAGCATGGGCTACATCCCAACAAAACATATCAGCTATCAACAAAATTAAGTTATGGCTCACTAATGACAAAATGTTGTGTTTAGGACTCCAACAAATTGACCATTAATCATTGGTCATCTTATTAGCACTAAACCAATCAGAAAAGGTTTTTTACTATCCACATAGAGCAATTTGGATCATCAGTGGCTCTCATTTTTCCAATAACCTATGTTGGTGGCATTCTTATATAAAGTCAACATAAGGTGATTTCCTTGAAATATCCCACAGTATTTTATGCGCCAGGCATGATTTCTTTGGAGTTTATCTTTACTACTTTTCTAATGCCATCAAGTGAAGGTAAAGGTTTCAAATAAAGTGGACCCCTCAATTTTTCTCATATAAATGCATATTCATCATCTTTAAGCTAGCTTGTGCAATGCCAATTCTAATCACCTGTGGAATGTCCTTATTTTTATGAATGTGAGTCCCTTGATGACAAGCAGGGCATATTGCATGATCATCCCTGTTTGTTAATACGCCTTATGTTAAGCAAGCAATGCTAGTTGAGATTTCAAAAGGTAGTTTCTGTTCATGCACCTCTTACCTTATTCGGGAAAATGGAAGGCTGCTTTATTTTTTTTTAATCATATAATGCATTGAAGCGTGTATGAGTATTCCAAAAGGAAATGGATTCATGACAAAATGCATCTCAAATTCCATTAGTCATATATTTATATAGTATGTGTCTCATTAGCTTTCTGAGTATGCTTTCTACCCAGTGAGCTCCATTCTTAAAAGCTCAGGTCGATAACTTCGAAGGTGGTTCTTTCAGAATCAAGAAGATATTATGCTTAGGAAGCACACTGCTAAACTGTATGCTGATCATCTAGAGAGTTTGTAGATTTTGTAGATAGTTCAATGTTTGCAGGCTCCATGGTTAGTGGTGTACAAGTTATGTATTGTCTAGTCTCAGGTTGCCAACTATCTCACTTCTACTTTGGAACAAATTTGAAGGAATAAATACAAAGTTACTGAACCAATTAACCGAAACTTTTAGGCTGAGCAAACTGGAACTTTGGTACATGATTTCATATCTATTGCATATATCTTTGGAGATAGTTTACAAAACATGAAATGATACCAGAAACGAACTCTAAATCCAGTAAAACTTGTCCTTAAAAGTTTAGCTTGTTTGAAGCCAGTTTGTTTTGAGTTTGCTTGACTCTATATTTATGGATCACAATTTGTAACTGTAGCTACAATGTCTCTATACATTGAATTTCCAAGAATTTTGATAGTGCATTATTAGTTATTTTATCTCTAAATTTGTGTTTCCAAGATCCAAACAAACCACAATACCTTAACACATTTGATCTCCAAGTATTTCATTACTGCATTTTTGGGTTTTTCTGAACTGTTTGGGGACACATGCCAGAAAGACAAATGCATTGGCATTAGAGAGTCCTTGTCAAATTGGTGGATTAAAACAGTTAGTTTTCTGACTGTTACCTTAAAAAAACTCTGTTCAGTTAGTTTTCTGACTGTTACCTTAAAAAAACTCTGTTATTTTGGTATGTTGTTAGGAAAACAAGTGCTGAATTAGGTTATGAACATCCAATTCGCAGGCAAAAGGTCAACAACACTTCTGAGTGTGAGGGCATCTGGAGATACGAAGAGCTCGTCAGGAGGCCCAACATTTCTGTCAGTAGAAGAAGCTGGACTGGTAGAGATGTCAGCACTTGACATGCATGAACGTTTTCTATGCCGTCTTACGGTATGCAGAAATTCTTTTAAGTAGAAAATTTATATGCCTCTTTGGCAATAGGATTTTGCCAGGCCTGATCACCATCTTTCATTTGATAAGCTTGTCTATTCTGTAAGGATTATTTGATTGAAGCCTATAAGGATCTAGACCACATCGTCTATTTTTTGTAAAATTTAATTGCAAATGTTCTAAGCATTTTCTCAATGTTTATATATTAGTGAATAATAAGCATTCTGGTGATAGAATTATAGACAGCTCTTTTGTGAAGTTCTGTATTGAACATTTCTAAGGATAAAGAACTTAATATTTTCCTACATCTCATGATGACTATTTAAATATAATATAGTCATACCCTTATTCATACACATCTGCACCCTATTTCAAGATGATGCCCTGTTACCTCTATCCATGTGCCATATCGTTTGGTGAATATGCTTTCTTGGTATCAATGTTTTTGTGCATTATGGATAGCGTTCAATTGACAATAATTGAATTTATTCATGCAGATTTCATCTTTGAACTTGTTAAGGGTTATATCAGAGCAAGAAGGCATACCAATTGAAGAACTCAATGCAGGGAGAATTTGTGATTGGTTTGTGAAGGACAAAGTTAAACGTGAGGAAGATATTAATTCTGCCACTCTCAAGTGGGAAACTAAATCAGAATGGTAACATTGAACTCTTGGGGAATGTTCCCCATACACAGTAGAAGATGGCACCGTGAATATACATCTAGGCAGGGCTGTATTGTGGCATAGGCTAATATTTATGAAGTTCTTGTCACAAAATGTTCATTTATCTCAATTCCATTCTGGAGTAGCTTGGTTATATATGCAACAATGAGAAGATACATTCAAGAACAAGTAAAAGATTAAGCAACATGGGTGATGTTCGGGCAGTTTGCAGCAAGCTACAAATCAGATAATCCAAATCTCTGCATTGCACATTGTGTTTTATGCCATTGTTTCTCAACTGACATTGCAAATATAAAACTGAGCTTGCAAACAAGGGTAGCTGTACAATAAATACTGCATTGAAAGCCTGTTTCTGATTCAAAAATGGTATTTTGTATTTGGAAACAAAGATACATTTTAGGACTGGATTCTTAAGTTATCCGAATGGCTTCACAGAGCGTTGTAACTACACCATGATAGCTGACTGGTAAGGAACATAAGTCTATGAGTAACTTCATTTGCATCCCTTTGAAGGTGGTTGTAACTTCTGTCCATATGACAAACTGTTTATGGTTTGAGTCTGCCTCCTTAGAGATCCGTATAGCATTTCAACTATAAATTAATAAAGTTGAATAAATTTAGATAGAGTTTGGGTATGATTGTTAAACATTATCCACCTTAAACAGTCTTTGCTTAGTTGGGCCTCGGTACCATCACTTTAAATATGCAAGACTAAAAGCCATGCATTGATTAAGAAATTTCTAAAAAAATGCTAAAAGTCACTGATTAACTACATTCTTGGTAAGTAGATTGACACATTAAGGTGTGGAAATGTTTTTTTCTTTTAGGTTACGACATTAAATTTTTAAAATACAAGGTAGGAGGAAAATAGTGTATTTAATAAATTTTTAGCTACCTCAGACCAACATCTTCTGACGTAAGTCAGATAGTTGCTGTCTATACTATTTCTTTGCATTTTGCGAAGCTAATTGCAAATTTGTAAAGCTTGCAAGTGCTAAAACAAACAAAATGAGCTTTTACAACATAGTTTGCTTGTTGAGTTGGGCACCAAGAGTGAATGTTTGGAACCATAGACGACATAGTTAATGTCATATAAACAACGAATAATATAATTTACTGCTACTTCAAAGTACTTAGTTAATGTCACACACAACAAATACAACTGTAATCATAGCTTTACTTGGGAGCAACTAGGCTTTGAATTTTTAAGTGCTTTAATTCTTAAATCAGAGTTTACAAGTTTTCAACGTCCTCGAGTCAAACTGGCGATTAGTTGGTTTTGCAGATTCCATATTGGTACTTGCTGTTAGTTTTCTAGATCAAAAATGTAAATAAGCAGAAATACACAATTCAGAGACAATGAACACAATATTTTACCCTAGGAAAACCCTCCTACTCGATGGAGAAAAACCCAGCAAAATATTCTCTTATAAATCAAAATAATAACAGGCCCTAGAAAGGCCAAATACAATACAATGGATCTGCACTTATATATGGTGCAATTTCATGAATACACAAAGTGTTTAACTCTTCTGCTGAAGACGAATTTGCTGCTCGTGAAGGGCAAACCTGCTGCTGAATATATTTTAATTGGAATGGATTGAATGATGATCAAATGAGGAGACACCTTCTCCTTTATATATCAAACTAGGTGCTCTCCTTTCTAGGGCCGACCTTCCAAGAATACAAATTTTATTTATAAAGCCAAGGCTGACCTGCCGACCTGCCTTGAGTTGAATGTATTTAAGGGAAAATATCTCCCGAAGCTACACAACACTAATACTCCCTCTTTAGCTAGGGAGGTATTTTCAAATATCCTCATCATGGAGTCTCTCAACATGATGCCCACAATGGCTACACCCATTTATATTACATATATCTTATACTATTTTATTAGTATTACATATTATACCATTTTTAATTAGAAAACACTAAAAATAAATTGTTTCCAAAAATTTCATAGAACATTGTTTTTATTTTAAATATTGCATATTAAATATAATATAAATTGAATACGTTAAATTTAAAATGGAAAATAGTTCTTTAAAATAATGAAATGACTTGTATCAAAGAGATGTAATATAAGTATTTCAAATTTAAAGAAGCTAGAAAATTATCTTGAAAACATTAATTCGAAAATTAATCACATTAAAACTGAGAGACAATTTAATAACAAAATATTTTGTATTTTTTAAAAATTAATCACATTAAAATTGATAGACAATTTAATAAAAAATATTTTGTATTTTCTAAAACTAATCACATTAAGACAATTTAATAGAAAATATTTTGTATTTTTAGAATAAATATATTACTAAAAATAATTTCATTTAATTTATATAATTTATTGTTAATCAACTATCAAAATGAATTAAAAGTTGAAAGAAAATATAATATAAAAGTATAAAAAAATACAAAATAACATATATCTATAAGTTTCATTTTTCCTAAAACTTTCTAAAATGAATAAAAATAAACAAAGATATTTATAAATAAAATATTTACTTATTTTAACAAATATATATATATTCGTATTTAAAAATCAACAACAAAAAATAAAAAACCACAAAAATTTTAAAACGACAAAAACAAATTGAGTTAGTCCCAGTGACATCTTGTTTATAATCTTACATATTACTTATGTGTTTATCAGAATAGTTGCAAATATCATATGTCACAAAATTAATCTATTATGTATGTTTAAATGGATTTGATTGTGACATTGACATGAAAGTCCATTCACTGTTCCAAAACTGCCTTTTGACATAAATGTAGAGTACAATGGCAAATGTGAATTTATCTCCATACGCACCTTTACCTCTTATATCAGTGGGTGGATTAGACCACGGCGTATAGACTTTGGTTGCAGTCAAACTCTAAACCTCTTGCTTGAGGCAGTGCACAATGTGTTGCGGCTTAGGTTAACAAGATACAAGTCACAGCGGCCAAACTCGACCCAATAGCCAAACAAACGTAGCTTACTTTTTTATTCTCTGTCGAGTGCTTGTGATCCAGTTCATCCATCCATAGAACCATAAATCCTCCAAAAAAATTCTAAAAAAATTTTGATTTTTAAAAATTCTTCAGTCGAAATGATTTTTTCTCCAAAAAAAACCCAATCAATCATGATTTTCAATGATGTTAAACGATTTAAGGGTTTAAATCGTAAAATTGCCCAACCAACGCATCGCGAAATCATAACTGTACGAAATCACTATTTAATTGAGTTTTTTCGTTGATTTTTAGCACAAAATTGAGCATTGGCCATTGGGACGTGGCTCACCATTAAAGATTTGCTAGATTTCATTAGGTTGTTGAGGCAAATCACAGGTAGGCAACTTTGAATGGACACATATTTCTAATAGATGTTAAGGACATTAAAATAGTGACACGTTCTTTGGTTTGCTTCTATGTTTGATGTTAAGAGCATTAACATGGAATGGTTAAGAGATATGCTCCTTTTTTCTCTATATTCCACACTACTATCATTTGCCTTAGGCTCATAGTAATGCTTTCCATGTATATAAATCCAAAGACAATTTAGTGGGAAATAGTAGACAATATCATAAATACTAAGGCTTCTATCTTCTTCTTTTTTAATATATTTGAACCTTATGAAAGTACTTGCCAAAAGTAAATATAGAGAGCTAAACTAAATTGAAACAAAATGCTATTGGCTTGATATCAACCTAAAGAGGTTTGTTTTCTTTGAATTCTTATGATCCTTACTATTCAAAAGAATTTTAACATTTCAATTGTCAACAATAATACCAAGGTGGTTGTTTAGATTATCAAGGTTAGGTTGGGACAAATGTCCTTTTTAGATGCTAACAAAGTGTGATAATTTGGAGCTTCAATTTGACACTAGCCATCAAGTTTTAATGATAAGCGGGTAGGGTATTGACAATTGTATAATCGAGGGGGAAGCATAAGTATATACATAATAGTATATAGACATTGAGGAATCAAAATCTGAAAGATAAAAATTAGTTTGTAGTGCTAAAAAAATAAACTGTAATTGTATTTTATATCAAATTGATGGATTGTTTTGGTTATATTTAAATTTCCTATATATTTTGCAGGTTTAATGTTGTGTTAATTGGTGAAACTCACTACTTAAATCATGTCCTGCACTTGTTCAAGAACTACATTCCATTTAGGATCGTCATATACATGGAGGTTTAGAAGGTTTGCAAGGAGTATAATAGAAGTGCATGAATGCTTTAGACATATCTAGTGTAGCATTTCGTGCATGTTAAGCCTTGTTAATTGGTGAAACTCAATGCTTAAATCATGCTCTGCACTTGTTCAGGAACTTCATTCCATTTAAGATCGTCATATACATGGAGGTTCAGAAGGCCAACAAGGAGTACAATAGCAATGCATTAATGCTTTAGACATATATAGTGTAGCATTCCATGCATGTTAAATAGGTATCAAGCAAACTAATACATGCCTTGAGAGAAGTCATGCCCTAATCTTGTGGGCTTATCTTAATCCCTCCTGAAGCAGGCCTCATATATTCTCTTTAACGATCGAGATAGATTTCAGCAGCAACTGTCCTATTGAAAAGGAATGTTCCTCGTGCTTTGATTTTCCATTGAAACTTGTACCTATAATCTCTCAGAAGATCAACTCAAAGTCCATCAATGTTTTTAACTCCATCATCCACTTTTACGTAAAATCGAGGAAAGTTTACTTGAATAATAATAGCTAAAATTGTGGCTCAAATAGTTGCTCCCTTCTTTTGTACTAGCTGATCTTTATTGTCTAATGGAAAAATATTTAATACTCCCTTTACTTTGTTACAAATCTGCTAAAATAGTTATCAATGAGAACATCTCAATATCATTTATGGTCTTTTGAGATTTAAGAATTTGTTTCAAAAGCATTTTCTATTACTCTATCTTGAGCTATTTGATTCAAAACCTATTAAGTTGAACTTTGCAATTGCCTCCTTTATCATATAATTTCCCTTTCACACACTTCATATAGTTCTCTTTGACATTGTTCTAGAAATTGCAAGTACTATTAAATCACAAATATGAACCAATTGATTCCCGTTTTGTAATTTATGATGTCTACACATCAAAGGAAAACTATCTTTCTTTCTTGAGCCTGAGGATTTTGAGATCCTAGAGGCCAACTTGGATAACATGAGGTTGAAAGACTTAGGAGAAGCTCTGAACTATGAGCTTATGAAGACCTTCAGCCCTCTAGCATAGCTCTATTTATAGTAGCAAGAGTCATTGGCTACTTTTGATTTTTTGGAACTTCGTACTTAATTTGCTACTTTTGATTTTTTGGAACTTTGTACTTAGTTTATAAGCTGACTTCATACAAACTATATTGTAATTGAAATTTTATCAACTGTAACCATTTAATTATTATTTATGCACTATGCACTATGCACTATGAAGTATGCTTTGTGTAATGCAATGTAATCAGCAATATGAATATAAACAACAAAATCTTATTTTCTGTATTTCTTGTGTTAAACTCTCTATTTTATTTGCTCTCTATATCTGTATGCTATGAAAATGCCCTTAAATTTCAAAAAAAATAGTTTGTCTTTTAACTACAATTTTTTAATTTTTTCTCGTTTTTTTCCCATTTTTCCAAAAAAAAATTGTACTTTTTAGTTTGCCCATTTTTTCCCCAAAGGATTTTTGGGGCTATGCATCCATCCCTATACGCTAACCATGGATCTCATGATACATACTAACTTGTTAACCCATGGCAAAATCCAGAACAGCGGACAATGAAACAAATGTTAACAAATGCCTCGAGAATATTTTGAGTGGCTGGAGGCTAATCCCAACCTAGCAGTGAATATTTTGGGTGCACTCCTCTTGTTTATGCGCTGTGCACTATGGATGCTGGAAGAGGTTTTGAGATTTGGCTTTACACCTGTTAATTGTATTTTCTTGCAAGTTTCTAAAGCCTTATCGACAAATTCATTTTGTGCATACCCTACAACCATGGCAGTCCAGGAGATGAGATCTTTTTAGGGCATCCTATCAAATAGCTCATGTGCCTTGTCAATGTTTCCACTTTTTGCATACATGTCTATCGGGGCAGTTGCAACTTTAACATCCTTTATATCCTTTATGCTTTAATGAAGGCCATACCTTGTTCCAAAGCTCCCATTTTGGCACAGGCTGGGAGCACGCTGGCAGATGTGAACTGATCGGGTTGGAGACCTGTCTAGCGCTCACTGCCCGATCTCTAACCTTTTGGAATTCACAGTTGGATCTTCTTCAATGTGCAGGCTTTATAATCGTTTATAATGCACCGCCTTAAGCCGTCCCATTAAATGGCAGCACTGTAAGTGTATATGGTAAAGTTTTGCTCATCCATTGTAGTCCCTGCTGGCTGGAACTATTTAGTTCAGAAATAGAGCGAGTGTAATTTCTGAAGCGCAGTGATAAAAAGTTCGTAATGGTTGGCGCGTATGAATATGAAAGGGCTTCTTTCACGAGGACTTAAGGTAAATCTCCGTGCTATGGCAACTACTTTGTTTTTTTAATGGTCCACATTCTGATCATTATGAAGTGTAATTCTACATGTCAACCTATCTCAGTTTCATCAATTTTGAGACAAGACCAAAGCTTTTAATGAATATTCCCTTCATTAGTTGAATATTTTGCATGTGTGTTGTCGGCCTTCATCTAAAATGCAGGATTTGTGATTTTTTTGTTTGTTTTCAGTTTGTATTCGGATGATGTGGATGTGGACCATCCGTATGACATTGCACAAGTCAAATACCCCAGCGTCCAGTGCTTTGTGAAAGAGCCATACAAAATTATTTCTAGATTTCCATATAATATTGGCTCCAAAGTAGCTTCACAAAGTTTGCTCTCAAGTTACTATTTCAAATTAGCTCCCAAGTTGCTAATTCAAAGTTGGCTCTAAAGTTTTCATATCTTGGTTTCAAGCTATAGAGTATTTGAGTCTAAAGTAACACACAAATTGGGTTTGGAGTTCCTAGACAAAATTAACTTTGAAGTTTCAGCTTCAAAGTTCCTACTACTCTAAGACTTATTCTAGAGTAGCTCAACAAAGCTAGCTCTTGAGTTACTATTTTAGAATACCTTCCAAGCTCAAAGCTTCTAAGTTGCTAATTCAAAGTTAGGTCTAACATTCTCAGCTCCAATGTTCAACTCTAGAGTATTTTGGCCCTAAAGTAGTTTTTATTTCCTTGCTAAAAATCTCAGCTTTCATGTGATACAATCTTATTAAAAATTTGATAGCATTTAACGGAAAAAATGCATAAATCCACCCATAAAACCATTAAATGTATTGTTTGCTCCTCTTACCTATGGAAATCACAAGGCAATGAAAACTTTATCCTTTCTTATATCCTTATGAAACAAATAGTACAATTTTAATTGGATTTGTAAATGACACCAATATTGAAATATATACATAGGTAAAAGAAAATTCAAGAGCTACAAGGCGTCTTAGTCCTAACCTAGAATTACGAAGATGAGTTATTGGACGTAGACGTTTTTTCTTCAATGTTGCAAATCACTTACAAAGAAACCTACGATAACAATAGCATTCTAAAGTCAAGTGCTTGAAGTTAAAAAGTAGGATGTGGAAACCTAAATGCTTGCAAAGACATTTTTTTACAAGTGCTAAAGCTAACAACACACCATTAGAGGTAAACCATACTGTTATGATTAAATAAAACTATAGCCATAAGCAAATAATGGAGTTAAGTTCTTACCATGATAAGTTCTAATGCATACAATATGCACCCCAACCCAACAATTCTTATGTATAATTCTACTTGTCCCCTAGTAGCAAAGCACATAGGGGTGCTTTGTTTCCTTGAATCTACTAGCTTTTACAAAAAGGAGGTTTGTGTAACAATATAAAATGCTCTACATTTTTCTCTCTTGCAAATAAAGTTAGAAGTTCAAAGCAATGTTAATATGAACTATCTCTTTCTTTTCATGAAAATAACTACTTCATAACCATCCTCAAATCCTAAAATATTGAGCATCTATTGTTCAAGCATTGAAGATGTAGTAGACCTCATAAGTCAAAAAATTCAAATTACAAAACATTGATATAAATTAATATTG
This sequence comes from Sequoia sempervirens, assembly GCA_007258455.2. Classification (NCBI taxonomy): domain Eukaryota; kingdom Viridiplantae; phylum Streptophyta; class Pinopsida; order Cupressales; family Cupressaceae; genus Sequoia; species Sequoia sempervirens. The sequence continues at coordinate 195,796 of VDFB02251810.1, forward strand.
TAATTATGTCACTCTAAATAATTATTTTTATAGTGGAAGATCAAGCTCAATGAATGGAAAATTCAAAATGAAGCTCAACTAGGTAGCAAACACAATTAACTATTTTTAATATTCCAAAAATTGAATCTCTTAAAACCACAAACAAAGAGGAACTAATATCATGTCAAAAGGTTCGCATAAGATACAAGTCATTGTGTTAAGTGTCGCAAAGTATATAGTTGACCAATCTCAACTAGGAACCAAGCACAAACAACTACTAATTACTATGCTCCAAGATTCTAAAAACCCTTGCCATGTCTTTGATATTGTCAATCCTTATGCTCATAACTAATCTAAGAAGGAGCAAAAATCTTCCTTGCAAACTAAAAACTTCCAATTCCTTCTCATCTTATATTGTTAGTAACATAATAATAGTTTTAAACTATTTTAAACTCCTTTGTTGGAGAAATTGTAAAACTATTTAGAACTCCCTTGTTGGAGAAAATATAAAACTTATTTAAGATAATACAAGAAAGTAAAGAGATTTTAAGAAGCAAACTATAATCAAGTTCAATGAATGAGGGCATGGTGAGCATGTACATTTTGTTAGAAACTAGTATTTACATAAGTGTTTAAATTAGCATAAATATTTATAATAAATATTAAGTTGTTGAGAAACAACTTAATATTATTCTTAGTGTGGTTTGTTAGAATATTATGTGTAGGTTAACACATGAGTATTTATAGGGATTTGAATTGTTAGAAGTGAGAGAAACTTGTCTATATGTCAGGGGAGTTGTTATAGGAACTCTCCTATAAACTCCCTTGTTGGAGAAATTGTAAAACTATTTAGAACTCCCTTGTTGGAGAAAATATTAAAAATATTTTGAACTCCCATGTTGGAGAAAATATTAAAAATATTTTGAACTCCCATGTTGGAGAAAATATTAAAAATGTTTTGAACTCCTATGTTGGAGAAAACATAAAAATATTTTAAGATAATACAAGAAAGTAAAGAAATTTTAAGAAGCAAACTATAATCAAGTTCTATGAATGAGGACATGGTGAGAATGTACATTTTGTTAGAAATTAGTATTCACATAAGTGTTTAAATTAGCATAAATATTTGTAATAAATATTAAGTTGTTGAGAAACAACTTAATATTATTGTTAGTGTGGTTTGTTAGAATATTATGTTTAGGTTAACACATGAGTATTTATAGGGATTTAAATTGTTAGAAGTTAGAAAAACTTGTCTATATGTAAGGGGGGTTGTTATAGGATCTCTCCTATAATGTAGGAGATGCAAGTCCTATAAATATGTAATGTATTATTGAATAAAATAAGAGGAATAGAAGCGTATTGTTTTTTGTGTAAAATTTATGTAGCTTCTATAAACTATGCCCATTTTTCTCACACATTTTAAGTTCGAATGAGTTTAAATTTTACTACCTCCTTATTAAACTACTAGTCTCCCCTCAGTGGAAGTCATGAGTGTCTAAGTCCTTGAGTGAATTATAAATGCAGGGGACCACAACATGTTGTGAAGCCCACTTGGATATCCTATTACTATCTTTGCATTATGGACAAATGACTTGAATCGTGAATAGAACTAAGTTCCTTGCCTAAACACTTCAATATTGCTTGATATTTATAATTATGTACAAGAAAATTGAGAACTAGGTTCATGAGTGATTTTGGATGTATTACCAACTACTCCATTATTTGCCTAAGTTTTTGCTAACATATCTTGCACAATGTAACAATCTAAATATATGTTTAGTTATTAACATGTGATTAATCTTTGCGTAGCTAGTCAATCAAAATGTTAAATTCTTTTTATCAAATTGCATTATATTATTCAACATAGGAAAACTATCCAAATTTTTAAGGATTAATACAAAAAAACTTGATTATCTTAAAGTACATTCTCATTGGTTGAAACATTTTGGTCCTGCATTTTAAAACACAATAAGACATTTTTTTAACACCTATTATAAGTGGCTCAAAATTCTAACAACTTTAGGGTGCTACATCTCAAAACAAAATAACCATGTGGCATTTTTGTTGTTTTTTATTAGAGGCAAACAGGTTTTGATGGGGCCCTGAAACCTAATACAACCGGTTTTGAAGGGCTTTGTAACCCTATCCAAGGCAGAAAAGTTGCAGAAAAGATAAATCACATACATTCAACAGCAAAACAGCATCAACATTTAACAAGAAGGCATGATTACACAGGCTGCAACAGAAAGCAACAGAGGGACTAGATCCCTAAACAACTAGACTTTAACAAGGACCTGGAAACCTTAAGTGAACGTAGAACCCGCTTGCATTAGCCAAGCATCAACAAACCGTCTACTCAAGAGAAACATCACTGAGGCAAGAGAAAAATGCAACTTAATGGTTGAGAGCACCATCAACCCCAAACCCATAATAAAAAAACACCATGAACCCCACCTCAATAGGAGAGTTAGAGAGCACACCAAAACACTAAAGCACATCCATCTTCATGTAACAACACCCCACTAGAGCTAATCCCACCCCCACCTCAATAGGAGGGAGCTCCCCTCTATACGAGAAGAAGAGATGAGAGCCCCAACCTCCAAAGCCTTCACACACCTGACCAAACAAGCTCCACCTCGATAGGAACAAGTTGACCAGAAACTCCACCGAATCTAAAACAACCATCTCCACCTCAATAGAAGACGGCTCCGCCTCAATGGGAGCAGTCTCCACCCCCATAGAAGACCCCACCTATAGATCTAGAGAGAATGTAAAGACTTTGGAAGGATAGACCAACATATCCTCTTTTGGCATATCAGAGTGCAGATATAGGACAGAAGAACACACTTCAGCTAATAGGACAAAACCCAAAGAAATATGAGCCTTCAAAATAGAAACATGAGGTTGCTCAGCCCAAGAAAGAACCTCAAACCCCTGCATTAGCAACAACTTTGAAACCCAACCAGGGCACAGGAAAAACCAAATCAAGACAAGGCCCAAAGCCTAGAACAAAGAGAAACCAAAAGGCTTCAACAAGTAGAAGTAAAACTTCAGAACAAAGGATCTGAACCCCACCAGAAGAGAGAACAACACATGCCACCTAGGGGATAAGAGGAGCAGTAGTGACCTCAGCAAAGAGGATCCAAAGACACTCATCCATAGAGAACAAGGTCAAAAAACACATTTAGCCAATGAGACCAAGGTCGCAGAGAACATATCAACATAAAGAAATACATGCCAAAAAACCACCAAAGGCAGAGTCCCTAACTCAAAGTGAACAGGAATAACCTTGTCCCAAGAGGAACAAGGGACCCCAAACAAGACGAGAATAAGGAGAAGGCCTAGCAAAAAAGAACACCAAGCTACCCCAACACGCTGGTCAAAGCCAGAGATGGGCCAAAACTCCACACAACCAACCAGAGGGAGACACCACCATTCCATAGAGAGGGGACAAGAAGAACCCAACACACTCTAAAAACAAAAACCCCCAAAAGAGAGCCACCAAACAAACAGCAGGTAGGAACTAAGGACACCCAAGAGGAAGTAAGAAGCAAAATAGGCCAACACGAGGATCCCCCAAGCCTTCCTATTATGCCAAATAGGAACATAAATAAGCCCATTCAACAACCAAACTTCCTCAGAGCAGCCAGGAAGGGCAACCACAGCCAAATAGAGAGAGGAAGAAAGCCTCCTTCAGTCATGCCAGGAACAGCAGCAACAGCTCCCATCCAACCAAAGACACCTGAGGGGAGAGGCATGACCAAGAACAACCCCAAACCGTAGAGCTCCAGCAAAGACACGAACCAAAGCACCAGCAGCACGCAAGAACAACAAGAACTGACGCAGAGAAGGAAGTACGCAGTCAGCAGCAGCCAAGCCATCGAGCCACCTCCCATTAGCCACCATTTCCATCATCGTCTGAGCCTGAGTCTTCATCTCTAGCCGAATCTGAGGATTTCAAAACCCTCACTCCATTGCTCCTCCCGCCCACACGCTCCATTTTTTTTTAGAGTTGATAATTGTTAATCAATATTAGTGGCATTTTTGTTGTTAAGCATGCAAGACATAGCATTTTTTGAGAAACACAAGGACTATTCCTTGTTAGACAAACTAGCTACAATTTCTTATTGTGACATTTGATTTGGGTTTCCTATGGAGTGGAAATATGAAGAAATATTTTGAGTTGTGTTGTGAGATTGAGCGAGCCTCTAGTTTGGACTAAGCCTTTGAGTTTGCAAAAACTTGTGTTGATTCAATACAAGCATTATTTTGGTTGTTTTTTAATTTTTTGTTTGTAGGCAAGTTAAACAAGTGTTATTGTTGTTTTTGTTACAAAGAACTTAAAATCTTAGGAGTCAAAGGGCACAGGAGAGAGAAGTGATAAGTCAAACCCTTGCTTCAAATTACTATAAGTAATAGAGAATTTCATAGTGATGTGTATTTTAATATTTTATGTGCTTGCCTATTTAAACAAATATTTTATGGGTGAAAGGAATCTTCAAGATCAATAATATCACTATCATTGTTGCTTTTTGCCTACATTGTTTACATAAATCTATATTTTAAATGCATACATTCAACCGTAGTTACAAGGTACAAAATTGACAAGCTAATTTTTTATCTAGACTTAGACTTGGCGTAGAGTGGAAAAAAAACCATAAAACAAATATATTTATAAGGATTTAAAATTTGTATCATGAACTAAATAAAATTTAAAGGCACAAAAATAATCAAATTGAAGCCGCTTTGATCACATACACAAGTATGCATGAATCACGAGTATAAAAGCATATTTTAGCTTAAGGAAACAATATTTTTAGATATATATTATAATATTATCAAGTGTATACAAAACTCATGGATTATGGAATTCATGGCATCAAAATAAATATCAAAACTAAAATTATAGGTTTATGGCTTAGAGGGACCAATATCACGCATCACAACATCCATAGTTATATGGCAAGTCTTACGCGGGCGCCTAAGATAGGTCCTTGATGATGATGCATCAATGATATTGTCTATGTACCAATGACACCAACATCTAAGGAGTCTTCTCACACTCTATCTTCCTTTTTCATGGATACCACCTCTACATCTAGATCCACCTGCAACCCATGCATGGTCTTGTTGGAAATATTATCATTGACATCAAAGGCGTATGGACAAATTGTCAGAATTATTATCATTGATGTCAAAGGAAGACTTTAATGATGAAAAGTTTGTTGATTGAAGACAATGAATAATAAGAGTTTGATTTAATTTATTTGTGGCTGACCTCCATCCACTTATAGTAGTGCTATATTTAAAAGGTAGAAATTAAAATAGAATATTAATTAAAGGGATCGACCCCTTAAGGAAGTGTTATCCCCCATGGATGGTCAACCTCGCATTAAATTAATATTTATCAAAGATGGTTGACCTACTTTGAAAGATGAATTTAAATATTTAAAATAAATTTTATGTCAAATCTTGGCCAACCTACTTTTGGTAAAGTGCATGATTTGGATATAAATACAAGTTATTTTGGAGGTTAGAAAGTAAGTTCTTCAATGCAAAAGTATTCCTTTTAAGAGCAAAAAATAAGAGAAGAAGAGCAGATTCAAAAATAAAAGGAGTAGATTTATAACAAACATTGTGCCTAATTTGGAGTAGACCTTTAAGGCAGATTTATAGCAAACATTGTGTCTGATTTGGAGTAGACCTTTAAGGCAGATTTATAGTAGACATTGTGACTTATTTGGAGAAGACCTCTAAGTGTAGATTTGGAGCAAACCTAAGAGTTGATTTGGAGAAAATATTGTGCCTCATTTGGAGTAGAATTTGGATCAGAAATTGCTTCATTTTGGAGCAGACTTTATTGCGGAACTTGAGTAGAGATATAAGGTAGATTTGGAGTAGAGACGTAAGGTGAACTTGAGCAGAGATATAAGACAAATTTAGAGCAAAGATTAAAGCAGAATTGGAGCAAAAATAAATGAATTTAAAAACAAACTTATGGTAGACTTGTAAAGGGTAGTAAATGTAGATTCAAGAAAGAAAGTGTATGATAGTGATTGTATCATTCAATAGCATATTTGTGAGAGAAAGATTATGTATATTTAGATTTTGTGAGGACAATATGTTCATCATTCATTTAAGGAGCAACATCTTGAAGGTGGCATTTTGTAGAAGAGATCGGTGCCTCCCAAAAGAAGAGATTGGTGTCTCTTGCTGAGTTGGTGCTCAGTTGTAGGGATTGATGTCTCCATTAGGGTTGGTGCTTATAAGTCATTAAAGAGGGGATCGGTGTCTCCTTTGGGTTGATTCCTACAAATTGTGTAATAAAATCTTATATAAGCAATATTTTTCTGTGGTTTTCTCTCAAAAGGGTTTCCACGTAAATCATGTGTTCTTCTTGTGTTGCATAATTGTTAGATCTTATGTGATTTTTATTTCTATGGTGGTCAAGTTTTGAAAAAGTAATTTTTTTTCTTATACTAATTCACCCCCCTCTCAGTATAATCTTGTGCTCATCAATTGGTATCAGAGCTAGTTCCTTCGAAAAGAGCTTAACTGCTTGAAGGTAGTGTAATGACGGAAAATGAATCCCTCCGCATTTTCACATTCATTTGGGCCCTCCTTGTCAAAGTGAGCTTAATGTCGCCTTGATTTAGTGTTGTAATGTTTATAACATATTCACATTAGGTCTTGGGCCCTTGTGAACTAAGTGGACTTAATTGAGCCTTATTTAAGGTGTTGTAAAGTGTTGTACCACACTTTCACCCTAATCTAGGGTTTTCATTATTAATTAGGCTTCTTTATGCCTTATTTGGTCCTATTTTGCATCCACAAGCCTTAATTAATGCATTTTTCTAAGGATAATCCTGACATAAACCAACATCCAATCATGATTCATGTGTTTTTGGATTGTATGGCCCAAATTTAGTGATATGGGACTCATACACCACCTTGGGCATATGGGTCCCACCTAAGTTTTGGGGCCCTGATCTAGATTTCACATGAATCTAAGATTTTCTTGAAAAATGTGTCCCAAGCTTAGCCTAATGGGACTCATACGCCCCAATTGACATATGAGCCTCGCTTAGCTTAGACCTAAATTAAATTCAAATTCTTGGCAAGATTTTATCCTCCTAGATTTGATGTTAGCTTGTAGTGTTGTTATTTTGAGAAATTTGGCATAAACAAGTATAAATACATTGTTATTTCACTCATTTTTCTCCTAACAAGAAATCAAGTGACCTAGCAACTTGAGTTTTGATGCATTATAGAAAATTTAAGTTCACAAGAGCATTCAAGTGTTTACAAGAGCATTCAAGAGTCTTCAAGAATTGATTATCAAGTGCTTTGGAGCATTATTCAAGTATCAAACATCATGTCAAAGTCATCATGCATCATGTTTGTTTTTGGGCTAACAATTGTGATGTAGGGTTTCATGATTCAAGCAAGCACTTAAGTCAAGATCTATAACATTCAAGCAAGAGTCAAGATCCACATCCATTGGTTCCATCTCATACATGTTTGCAGCCTTTATTTATAGGGTTTGGTGAGTTGCAACATTGCTTATCTTGTTCATTCATCATTCCTCCTTTCCATTTGATTTCATTACATGGTTTGTTTACCAAAACAGGGTTTGACCAAGGAAAACCCCTATCCACTAACAAAATAACATTTTTCCCTCTCTTTAGTGTGTGATTTACAGATCTAGGTTGAAGACCCTCTAAGGAGCAAGATTGGAGAAAAGTTGTCAAGTGTGCAAAGTCATCAAAGTAGTCACCTTGTTTACAAGGCCATTAAAAGGCATCTATAGAGTAGAATTAAGCAGTTCAGTTCTGGAAACCAAGTTGAGAAGACATAGCAGAGATTGAGGAGTAGATTCAAATCCTAATCCTACGAAAAAGGCCAAGCAGGATTGATGCGACACTCTTGGCTTATGAGTCCCAATACAGTCAAATTTCTAGTTTTCAAGAGTTTCAGACTTGTCTCTGCCAGATCTTTGTTCCTGCCCAGAAACCCTAATCTGGGACTAAATCACCTAGCTTGGCATATGAGTCCCTATAAGCATTAAATTCAGCATTTTTAGCATTTCAGGTCTCCATTCCAGCTTCTATAGGTTTCTAGGTACACCTCTTTGATCTCTCTATTCTCTATTATGTTTTGCATTCATTTCTAGGTCATTTTGTGAAGTCTTGCATATCATTGAGTTTTATAATTAGGTCTTGCATGTCCTTTGTCTTTCCAAGCCCTAGCTTGGTGGTGAACCCCTCTTTAGTCATTAATCATACCATAGGACAACCTTTAGCAAATCTCTTTCCTTCATTCCATCCTTGGATTGAGATCTCTAGGGCTTCCTTAAATGTAATAATAGTGAAATAGGAACCCATCATTGTGCTTCATCTCCTAAAAGTTGGAGCACCCTATTTCCATCATTACAAGTAGATCTTGGAAGCACATATGACTGAAGGATATAGATTTTCCTCAAATAGGGCAACATTATTTGATGGAACGAATTATGCCTTTTGGAGCATAAGGATGGAGACTTATTTGAATGCTCTAGGATATGATATATGATGATATGTTGAAGTTGGTTATGCTCCTCCTAAAACCCCAATAATGGATCAAGTTGAAAAGGGGGCAAGTGAGAACAATGCCAAAGCTAAAAATGCAATCTTGTGTGGATTATCCAAATCAGAGTTTGTGAAGGTTATGCACTACAAATTGGTTAAGGACATGTGGAATAAATTGAAAAATATATATGAAGGAGATCAAACTTAAGAAGGCTAAGCTTCAAACCCACAAGAGACAATTTGAGAGTTTGAAGATGAAAGACAAAGAAAATATCATTTATTATCTGCTTCACATGGATGAAATCATCAACACTATATGTGGTCTTGGAGAGAAGATTGAGGATGTAATAATTATGTAAAAGGTTTTAAGATCTATCCCTATGAGATTTGATGCAAAACTTTCCACCATCGAGGAAATGAGGGATCTAGACGCTTTAAAGATGGATGAGTTACATGGGATACTCATGACGTATAAAATGAGGATGGAGAAGGAGAAGCCATCAAAATAGGAAGCCACTTTCAAAGAATCCAAGAAGATAAAGAATAAAGGATACAAATCAAGTGAAAGTTTAAGTGATGAAGAAAAAATCACTTCAAGAGAAAGCTAAAGAAAGGATCCAACAAACACAAAGGTAAATATCCTTTTAAATGTTTCAATTGTGGTAATATAGGTCATTTTGCTTCTAAGTGTCCACTGGCCGAGAGTGAAAGTAGTGAAGAAGAAGAAGACTACAACAAAAATAAAGGAATTAAATATCATCACAACAAGAAAAAGGGGGCACGAGGAAAACATGAAAAGAACTTTTGAAGGCATAAAAAGATCCTCTACATCCAAGAAGAAAGTATCTCATCCAAAGAAATTAGTGGAAGCCTCTCTAATTGGGATAGAGAATAAATACTCTTCATGGCAATAGAAGCAAAGGATGATAAAGACAAAAAAAAAAGGAGATTTAAAAGAACATACCAAAGATGGTGAAGAAGTGGATCTTGAGAAGGAACTCCGTTTTTCCTACCATAAGATTGAGAATATCATGAAGAGAAATTTGAGGCTAAAATCACTTCAAGAGGATAGCGAAACTAAATCATCTCACAATCTTGAAGAATTAAAGAAGACAATCATGAATCTAAAGACTCAACTTGAGGAAGCAAAATGAATAGAATAAGTCGAAAGAGATCAACTAAAGGCAAAGGAATTGGAGTGTGATAAATTAGAGTTTGAAGTTGTTTCCATGAGGAAAGAGTTGGAGAAATATAATGATCAATTAAATCGAAGCATGAAGTTTGAGAAGAGCACTAAAAATTTAGAGGATATTATCAACTCCCAAAGATCACCCTTTATCAAAGACCGTTCTTAGCTTTCAAGAAAATCAAAAGACCACCAAGGAAGAGTCAAGTTCTAAGGCTACAGAGTTACCAAAGAAAAAAATGAATAAAACCTAAAAGATATATTGATGCGCTTAAGGACTCCATCAATAAGAGAGAAGTAATATCACACAGAAAAACAAAATTCCTCACAAGGACAACCATGAAAGATTCAAAGGATCATTCCCTTCAATACAAGCGCCAATGACTAGGCTTAATCACTTCTTCTATGGACCTATTATTATCCATGCAATCATTTTGGTCATAAAGCAATGAATTATAGAATACATGTAGGGAATGGTTTTGGGTTCTCAAGTAGGGACTACAATTCATGTGTTCTTTTGGTGGATTACAATATTATATGTTACAAGTGCAAAAATTATGGTCACATTTCATGCTTTTGTAGAAGTAGCTTTGTGAAAATGTTCGCCTAGACTGGAAAAAAGGGACATCATAGCCGAACAAAAGGGAGAATCTACAAAATCTTGGAAGAGGAAACAAGAGCGAGAGAAAGAAAATCCATTTTTTTCTCCATGCACAAGAAGCATCACTAAGTTTGTAAGGATAAGCATGATTTTAGGGGGGGCTTACCATTGCATCATCTTTTAGCCCCATGAAAAATGAAGGTTGTAATTATTGTCAAAGGAGGAAAGTTTCCCAAAGGGGGAGAGATATAGTAAGGAACAGTTATAGGAAACTAAAAATGATGCCATTAACACAAAAGGAAATGTTATAGTAGGAGAGTGCCATGGTCAGGGGGAGCATCACAGAAAAGGAGTATTTCATTGTGAAGGAGAAAAGTATGTTACACTCCTTTGTCATTGATGTCAAATGGGGAGAGATAGAGAAAGGGGGGCAGTGCAAAAGGAGAGGATTATGTTTGGGTTGCCATCAATGACAAAGAGGGAAATTGTTGGAAATATTTTCATTGATGTCAAAGGCGTATGGACAAGATTGTTAAAATTATTATCATTGATGTCAAAGGAAGACTTCCATGACAAAAAGTGTGTTGATTGAAGACAAGGAATAATAAGAGTGATTTAATTTATTTATGGTCAACCTACATCTATGTATGGAAGCGCTAGATTTAAAAGGTCAAAATTAAAATAGAATATTAATTAAAGAGGTTGACCCTTAAGGAAGTGTTATCTCCCATGGATGGTTAGCCTCACATTAAATTAATATTTAGTAAAGATGGACGACCTACTTTGAAAGGTTAATTTAAATATTTAAAATAAATTTTATGTCAAATCTTGGTCGACCTACTTTTGGTAAAGTGCATGATTTGGATAGAAATACAAGTTATTTTGGAGGTTAGATTAGAAAGTAAGTTCTTCAATGCAAAATCATTTCTTTTAAGAGAAAAGAAGAGCATATTTAATAAGAAAAGGAGCAAATTTATAGTAGACATTGTACCTAATTTGGAATAGGCATTTAAGGAAAATTTATAACATTGTGTTTGATTTGGAGCAGACCTTGAAGGAAAATTTATAGTAGATATTATGCCTAATTTGGATTAGACCTCTAAGTGCAGATTTGGAGCAGACCTAAGAGATGATTTGGAGCAGCCCTTGTGCCTGATCTAGGGCAGAATTTGGATCAAAAATTGCATCATTTTCTAGCAGACTTTATTATAGACCTTGAGCAAAGATATAAGGTAGATTTGGAGCAGAGACATAAGGTGAACTTGAGAAAAGATATAAGGCAGATTTGGAGCAAAGAATAAGGCAGAATTGGAGCAGAAATATACAAAGTTAATAGTAGACTTATGGCATGTTTGTAAAGGGTAGTGCATGCAAATTTGAGAAATCAAGTCTATGACAGTGATAGTATCATTCAAGAGAATATTTGTGAGAGAAATATTATGTATATTCATTTTTTTGTGAAAACAATATGTTCATCATCCATTGAAGGAGCAACATCTCAAAGGTGATATTTTGTAGATGTTGGTGCCTCCCAAAAGAAGAGATTGGTGTCGCTTGCTGAGTTGGTGCTTAGTTGTGGGAATTGGTGTCGGTTCCTACAAATCATTAAATAGAGGATCAGTGTCTCTTGTGGGTTAGTGCCTACAAATTTTGTAAGATCTTATATAAGTAATATTTTTTTATGGTTTTCTCCGAAAAGGGTTTCCACGTAAATCATGTGTTCTTCTTATGTTGCATAATTGTTAGATCTTATGTGATTGATATTGATATGTTGGTTAAGTTTTCAAAAGGTCAAAGTTTTTCTTATATTGATTAACCCCCCTCTCAATATAATTATGTGCTCATTAGGTCTTTCTCATTGAAGGAAAGATCCTCAACTTTGATGATCCAATCTGACTATGGATCAACCTCCTCTAAAGTGATGGGAGATAAGTAAGTGCCCAATATTTATCTATGATAAAGGTTAAGGTTGTAATGAACATATAAACAAGATCATTCAATATTTGCACATGTTGTGCTTCTTACAGTAAATATGCTCAAACCTATTCCAATTGTACTTGTATCCTATAGAACTTCATAGTTGGCTTAAGACATGAATTTTAATCCTTTGAAGATTTGGCACATTAGGACCAAACCATTTCCACCATGTATTTGAAATGATAAAAAAAATCAATCTCATTGTCTAACTCAAAAGTTCAACATTAGCATAAAATAAGAAGAAAATAAATTAAACTTAAATTACACTCCTAATAGATTTACCCAGTTGCAATGTCATCCAATTTGTCTTGCATATGTTTCATGTAGAGAGGTACACTTATGCAATTCTATAGATCTCAATCTAAGATATTATCTTCGCTCCAAGCTGAGGATTGAGTACCATTTGCTCTATGACTATGTATATCCCACTCAAAACCTCTTCATCAACTTTAAAATCTATATCATATTATAATGGTGGATTTAAGAAATAGGTAGTTGTTTGTATGGGCTTGTGAATTTGAAGGTACCATCGTCAATTAATGATGTCCCATATAGGACGATACTTCTCCTCAACCCCAACATGAATGCATCTAACATGGCCTCCTTAACCCTATCCATGCTCTCAAATATAGCCCATTATGGGCCTCTCACGATCAACAACTCAAAGGAGAACAATTAAAGGCTCTATGAACTACAATCATTATTAAACATTAATAATATAAGTCTAAACAAAAATATAATAGAATATCAAATATAAACTAACCTCTATGATATCCTTTGTTGTAAGACACAAACTATGCTCATAAAAAATTTAATCAACCACATCAACCTTTATATCGATCTTAGCATATGAGAATGTAGACCACTCCTCACTAACAAACATGCACTTTGAAACAAACTTTGATTTAAGCAATGATTTCAACATGATAAATTTTGTTCCAAAGTGAGTTTTTTTATTATGGGTAAAATAAGTTTAAAAGGACCCCAAAACCCTTTACAACATAAGACATCCAACCAAAATCTAGAAAATAACAAAAACATAGTCGAACATGTTGATTGTCACAAAAAATGACCAAGCTAACACAAACCAACAACGGCGGAACTAAGAAACCGAAACAACCAAGGATGGCCAACTACACCACCCTTGACCCTTTCTATTGTTTTTAGCACCCTTGAACTAGGTGTAGGGAGCACAAGCATGTTTTGGAAGACCTGTCTTCCTTCTTTGAACAACCTTCCATGAAAAATAATCCTTTAAACACTTAGAACAAGGGGAGGGAAGAGGACTAGCCTCCACTATCCATAAAGGAGAAGAGATAGAGGAGTTGCATGCTTAATTGAAGCATCTAGTAACATAAACTTTAATAAACCACTTTTGACACTAAAGAACCACCTGTTGGTTGACCAAAGTAGGGCCCAAAGAGGATGACCCATCAAGAGTCACTGAATTCATAGTGACCCTTGGGGCCAAGTCCACCTTAAACAACTCATCCTCAAAATCAAAAAAATCACCAATAGTAAGATGCTCATGGTGGGCATTTTTCGATCAATTCACCTCACCTTTCTTATGGCAAGCACCTTTCTTATGGCGAGAAATAGGGCAATTCTAAGTCAAGGATCTAGTAGAAAATCATCTCCAAGAACAAAAGGGGAGACCCTCATAATTGAATGCCTAAGGCCATAATCTATCCCCAACAAGCAAGACAATATCCCTAGGCAAATTCTTAGAGGTGTCAATGTCCATGAAAACGCAGGAAAAAGTAGTTTGGTCATAGTCTTTCTTTGTAGCATCTTCCTATAAAAGATGGCCAAGAGCATTGGGTCGATATATACAAAAAAAGATACTTGGAGATTAGGAAGTCTGGCCCAATAGGAAAAGTAATTAAGGATTTTGTAAGAGGGTTGAAGGATGGAAACCAAGGCTTGAGAGAGCGAGTGCTTTCCCCACCTTCTAGCACTCGTTTCTTGTCATCATCCAATTAAAAGGATTACACAAATAAACCTTTAGCACAAGGATAAAGTTATATCCTCCCATTGATAAGGGGCCTCCAAGAATCCAAAACCTAACTATTCAATTCTAGAAGGGAAGGCCAAAAACCATTGAATCTATAAATGAGAGTACGATGTTTGAAGTGGGATTCATTATCTAACACCTCTTGTCCATAGATAAAAATAGGGCAGGATGAAGAACAAGGCAATGGTTTACCCCTTCAGAAGAATGAGTAGGTGTTGATGACGGGTAGAGACCACCAACACACCGAGTGTCTTTCGTATAAGTAACTTTGTAAGAGAGGAAGCACGAGTAGAGATGTCAGGACTAGAAGAATCCACACACAAAGAAACGTTTCCAAATCCAATCGATGGGAAATCATCCACCACAAGGGCACCACCAAAGGTATGCAAAATATCGTCGTCAAGCTTGGAACCTACAACAAAAACGGAGGCAACATGCAAAATGGCGTTGTTGGGCTTGGAACATGCAACAGAAGGGGGAGCGGGAATTCTAGTAAAGACGGAAACTAAAATAGACCATGACTTCTTTTTTTTAATTTCATCATTACGTTAAAGACCCATGTATGGTTGTATATGTATTATAAATATTTTTACCATTGTCCGCACATGATTTGATCCATGGGATTTTGCCAAGATCCTCTAATATGATCTCAAGGAAATAGATAGTAGAAGGAATAGTAAGGATGGGTGTCTATGCATGATAAATCTACCTACAATATAATTTGTTGCATTATCTAATTTATGCAATATTTTCTTCACCCACATTGACCAAGACTCCCTCCAAACCTTCACAAAAGAATTCCACATTTTATTTTTTCCTAAAATATTAATGAATTTTAAAAAAATTATGTCACTTGAGAAAATTAATGAAATTTAAAATGTTAATATTAATTAGTAAAATAGAAATTAAAAATATTAACCACTAAATCAATGGGTTTAAGGAAATACAATCACCTAAAGAAACAAAGAAATTAGCAATCTTCTATTTTTTCTATCTATCCAACCATCAATATGATGGTGTAACCCTTCTACCATATCTCACATTGTTCATTAATTATGCCATTCATATCAGCCACCTTTTAGGTCAAAACAAAGTCCTTTATCTCCTCATCATTAGGAGTTGTGAAGCTCGACCCACAAATAGTAATGACATCTACCATATCTTTTTGATAAGGAGACTTAAACTAAATAAAATAAACAAAATAAGTATGTAAAATTTTAATTTTAAATTTTAAATCCACAATTACAAGCCCCTATATTCAAAAATTCAAGAGACAAATAAATCAAATAATTTACATTAAAAAAGATTAATTACTTAGCAACATGAAATGGAATGGTCCAATAAAACTAAAAGTCTTTGATTGTGCTTCTTTTGCATTATGTTTGTCCTCATTAACCCATGCTCTTAAGTGATAGCTAGGAGCCTAGAGTAGTGTGTGGTACTATATATGAATCTAATTTAGATCCATGAACTCTAGGCCCAACACTAGCACTATCACTACCACTCAAAGATCTAGGAAATGGAGGAACTAAAGAAGAAGAATCTATAATAATGGTTTCCATCTCTTCTCTTTGCTCCTTGTTTAGTTCTTAAAGCTCAATTGTCTCTAATTGGCTATGCACTTTGTGTACAACTTCAAGAGGATTTTTGGTCACACTTTAACATCTCGGCATGGAATTTGTGCAAGTTGATATTTCAATCAGTAAATTCATCCCCCAAGTATTTTTTTTGCAATATATACAAGTTATCTTATTTTTGTTTTCCCTAGAGATGACATGTTTTTAACAAGGGTCATTTCTAATTGGAGTCGACATTGGAACATTTTACAAACATAAAGCATTGCAATAAAAAAATGAAAATAAATTAACATTTATGATTTCTACTTAAGATCAAATATTATAAAAATAAATAAAAATATATATTTTTAGCTAGAAAATAGAAAAAAATTACAAAAATAACTAGAGCTTGCTCATAAAAAATTAATGATAGCTAGGGTTTCTTCTTTGTTTTATGAATTTTTCGAAAAAGAAAAAATATAAAAAATAAATGAAATTAAAAACAAATTCAAAATAACAACATATCTCTTCAAATTTGCTTGAGATTGATGATTGGATGTTCCAAATTAACAATGGACTCTCCTAAATGTTGAATAGAATATTTTAGATGTGCCAAGGGCTACTATAAACATGTCCAAATGACATTCAATCAATATTTCTTTCTTTTCATTTTATTTTTACAACTACCAGCTAATTCTTCCCATTAGGACTAGTCAGGTACCCGAGTCATGAGTCTTTGAGCCTTGTTTGGCTTTACCCACCTCAAGGCTCACCAAGTCTAGGCGAGTCAATAAATCTCATAACACTACATTCAACAATTCCTTACAAATGCTTCCTAATGTGCATTTTCAAGTAAATGCTTCACTTCTAGAAAGGTAAGAATCTAAAATTTCATGAGAAAATTTGCCAAAGTTAGCCATAGATTGCAATCCCATAATTCATATAAAAGGAAAGATATACTATGAAGTTTCTCTAGGAATAAATGAAATTAATTGAGATTTTGGCTTATTGAATTGGTTGTAATATATTTTTACATACCTAACTTGTTGTGTAGTTTTTCTGAAGAAAATATGGAGGTTAAAATTTGGGTATAGCTCAAATCTAATAAAGGTTAAAAGGAAAAGGAGATGCCAAATGAGTGATGCAATTGGCTTATAAATTCAAAAACATGGTCTACTGTGGGAGTTTAAATATCTAAATAAATTTATGAAAAGATTTTGTTATTTTTATTTTGAAATTCAATGTTACAAATTCACTTTTTTCTCCTTTTTTACCCTTCCATAGCTAAGCTCACAAATGGTTATTGAAATGATATAGTTGCTTAAAATTGTTTGTGTGTTCTGTAAAATAGTAAATTTTAAACTCAAGTTGAAGAAAATCAATAAATAGAGGAAAAGAAAAACTATGCAGAGCTGTGAAAGAGGAGGAGCAATAAGAACATATAGATAATTATAGGTTATTCTTAGGGGTTTCTAAGTTAGGGAGACAATATTATAGTTTAATTACCTTTAGCTAAAAGAAAATTTCAATAAACTGTAATGGAGGCTCTATAGGTGGTTCTTAGAGTGACTGAATATCAAGGGACTTGCAATCTTCTATGTCAAAAGTCACCTTGAGTTCATAAATTTGAATTCATTTACAATATCATTTTTAAAATTTGTGCATACCTTAGAGTTTATTTTGTTTCAGTACAAATGATTCTAATGCATACTTAATTTTTGTCTATAACAAGCACATATTATATAGCCCCTATTGCACAATGCGTCAACTATCAAATGTCGGTGTCTTAAAAAAAGGTGTATAATGTGTGTTAAAAATACTAACATTTGAAGCTTTAGCTATTAAAAAAAATATAAAGTGATAATAGAACAAGAAAGATAATTTAACATATGATAATCTATAAAAACTATCCTTACATTACAATATTATCCTTAATCTGATAATAAATTTTAAAAATAAAAAATAAAAGATAATAAAACAAAAAGAAAATTCATGCATAAATTTCTTTTGAACATCAAAATCTACCCTACAAACTCAAACCAAAAAGACCATTGAATATTACAAACTATGAAACCCTATATAAAATCCTAAGAACTTCACCAATTAAAAACCGTAACTATGAAGTTGGTTAGCAAATTGGTCAACAAGATTTACAAGTTTATTGAATTTAAAATAAATTGCTCTATCTAATGTCTAGCTTGGAAATTATGACTAAGACTACAATCTTGATATGGTGGTGTTCGAATTATTAGCATAGCATATCGAAATTGATTTTCGCATAGGATTTTGATATGAGAAGAGTGTCTAGCATGACTTGTTTTAATGAATGGATATTTCTATAAAATTACTTATTTGACGAGGTATTTATTATAATATGAGGTTTATGTATATCATATTTGTTAATAAAGGTTTATTATAATTCTGCTATCTATTGTACTCAAATTTATATCATATTTGATCAAGTTTTATATGTATTCAAATATGTATATGTATAATCAATTGAATTTAATAAATTTCTTGATTGATGTAAAGATTAAAATGAGAGTATGAAACATTCAACCAATAGTTTTTAAGATAAATAATATTTTTATCACTTCTATAATTATGATCACAATACCTAGTATCTCTCTAAAATTGTAATATTAACAAACAAAAAAATCTTTGAAATTTTGAAACATCTCATGCTCTTGTCGCTCCTCTACCCGCTAAAGCATTGTCTAATTTAGGGATTCACGGTGCACTTTCCTCATCTGATGTGAAACTTTTAAGTGGTCTTCGTCATCCTTAGATGCTCTAGATAGACTTCACTTGTAGGGTGTTTCAACCGTTGGGGTGTGGGCTTGGGTTCTCACATTGTGGTTTTGGGTTCTCACATTTTTTCTTCTCCTATCCGCGCGGGGGTGGTATCTCCTCTCGCACTTGCTTCTTTTGTTGATGGAGGCATGCTTTCACTCCTTAATGCAATTGTTGTTCATTGGTTGCTCCTACAAATGTTTTTGGCCCTCGTGTTGCACTCCCCAACGGTTGAAATAATGGTGCTTCATCTTCTTCTCTGGTTTCACTAGCTATTGGTTCGATTTTGGATGCCTTTAGTATGGGAGTCATGCCACCTCTCTTGGAGTCTAACAAAGACTTTTCTCAGCTCCCAACTAATGCTAATTTAGGCAACGTTTTAGTACTCGACCTCCACATCCTATTGGTGCTAGTTTGGTTTCAAGGACTGGTAATGGAGACATAAACCTGCATGTTTCTATTCTGACTATATAGGTTTTTCCTAGTAGTCGTGTTGCTGGTGTTACAAAGTTTGCAGCTTCGGATACAAGAAGTTAGCGTTCCTACACAACCATTGCAAGTTCTAAGGGTGCTTCACAACGTCTATAAGGTAAATTACAATGCCTCCCCTATTCACAATCTTCCCATGTGTTAGTTTGTGGGCAAGACGTGCTTGAGAATGAAGATATTTATTAGCATAGGGGATTGGTTTGCAGGTTCAAAAATTTTTGGCCTTTTCTTAATTTACAAAATTATGTTTTGGATTCATTAAAGCCTCTTATTGAGGGCAAAAATGATCTCTTTGCTTGTACTACCCGCTTCTTCATAACATTGTTTGTCTCTTCAAAGGACAAGAATTTGGTACTTGACAACAAATTATGGATGTGGGGAGGACTCTTTCTCTTAGTCAAGCCTTGGTCTACCTCTTCAGCCCCCCTTCTAAACCTCTCAATGTTTGATCTTTGTGGGTTCAACTTCTAAATCTTCCTCTCCAATTTTAGGAAGAATCTTGCTACGAGGCCATTGGCAATATTATTGGTCATTTCTTTAAGGTTGACTACTACTTCCTACATGGATCACTCTATGTTTGCTCATATCTCGTTGGACATTGATATCTCCAAGCCACTTCATAGGGATATTGTTTTGATGGTGGGGTACAACCTTAGACTTAATCACTTGACTATAAGGGTCTATCCTTCAAATGTAGATGATGCTTTGACATCGGCCACTTGGCTTCTAACACTCCTCTATCTTGTCACAAGGGCACAACAACATTGGAAGGAATGCCCAAAGCTTACCTAAATATTCATACTTTCTACTCTTTGGTCAATGGTTCCTCTCAAGATGGTGAGCCTTCTCAATATGTTGGATCTTCTTTCCATTCCCCACAAGGTTCTCAAGAGAGTTTCTCATGTGAGTGGCACAACTCTAAAGAATCCCACTCCTTCAACTAATATTAGTGAGCCACACCTACCTTCTACTCCAATTGCTCAATCTCATATTCCATCGGCTTTCGATTTGCTTCAACCTACTCTTGAGGTGGTTGTTCGACATTTGGCTACTCTGACCCAACACTCGTCTATTTCTATTGCACCCTTGGATGGGTCCTTAATGGGAGAATACCTAATTGCTTCTCCTAGGCATGAAGACTTGGCAAAAAATATTTTCTAGACAATTGTACAAAAGCGAAAGAAAGCTCTTGAAAAATTTGTCTCCCAATCTCATACTAGAGTGAAAGATGTGAGATTGAATAGGATTAGGTTTGGTGATGTTTAGGTTAGACCACTACGTGCTATTTTTTTTGTTGTAATAGTATTGGTTTGTACTTAAAACCAATTGTATCTTACTCCCTTTTAGGTGGTTATTATATTTGTCTCTATCTACAAGCTTGCTTTGTAATAGGGTTGAGACCCTTGTTTCTCATTTTTCTAACAAAAAATAATATAAAAAAATAAAAAATAAAATTTAAAAAACTACAATTTATATTTATTAATTTATTCAAATAATATAATATTATTGTTATCATATTATTTTTTTAATTATATATTTTCACAAACAAAACAAACCTCAATAATAAATCAGCAACATAAATTTATTTCTTAATATTTTAAACAAAACATGCAAGTATATTTAAATGCAAAATTAATATAAGTACTTCATTTTAAAAATAGAGGTATTTTAATTGCATTATAGCTTCCATTTGTTTCAGTTCATGTTATCCATGTTGCTCTTTCTAAATCAATTATTTTTGGGTTTAATACGGCCCAGGACCAAAGATTAAAGATATCACAAGCAGGGATTTAAGCCATAGAACAAACTAGCGTTCAACTTTAATAATTTGTATAGATGTCTCATCAATCGTTTTCATAGTGGCTTCCTTTTTTCTCTCAAAATTTCTAACAGACCTAACGCTACCATCTAAGTCATCTTCAGTCGAAGAGATTATATCTTCCCCTAGTGAGCAACCTAACTAACCGAGCCAAAGCTGCCATAACAGAAGTAACCAAAGAAGCCTCCATATCCAGTTGGGAAGCTCCTTCACTCTCAAAATTGCAGTGACACAAATTAAGATAACCACACTGCCTCTTTTAATCGTATCAAGCAATTGTGTCTAAACCAACCTTTACTCTAAATCCAAAATTTGACTTAAAATGTATCGTATAATCCTATAATCTTGTTCCTCAGATATTTGTGAATGACTTGCTTCAGTTTTACATGCCACGTTAGCAACCACAAACTAAGAATTCGACGAACCATTACATTTAACTTTTGAAATATATAATACCATCGACTGTATATTAATAAAGGTTCAAACACAATTCTTAAAAAATCAAATATATCAATTAATTAAAACACATTTCTATCCAAGTTTAATGTACATCTGATAATGGAAACATCTTCATATCTCAGAAACATGTGATAATGCACTATCTTCAATGCCTAAAGTCATTTTTTAAAATTTAAGACCATCGCACAGAACATTCATATATATTCCACTGTTTATTTGCTTGCAGACATATTATGTAACATAAAAATTGGTC
Source organism: Sequoia sempervirens (assembly GCA_007258455.2). Taxonomy (NCBI): domain Eukaryota; kingdom Viridiplantae; phylum Streptophyta; class Pinopsida; order Cupressales; family Cupressaceae; genus Sequoia; species Sequoia sempervirens. Next base: position 217,492 of record VDFB02251810.1, read on the forward strand.
TATTGACTTTTTATTGTGTTGGGTTGACACTCGCTCTTGAACCTCCTAAGGTTTAAACCGAACTCCAAGTTAGGGCAATTTTGCTGCTAGAACTTAGATTTGTTTATTTTATGAACAATCATCTGTGCACCATTTCTCAGGTTCTTCAATTCCATGGATAATATTATTAATATATGTATTAGTTTAAATTCATTAACCCAGGCTTTTAATGGAATTGGTCTCCATGCCCTGCCAAATGCTTATGGCGGATCCTAATAAAAGTGAGGGGCTACCGTTATCCGTAAAGTTCAAATGTTGCTATTCTAATATAGTAACTTTATCTGTTACAGCCTCCTGAAGAGTATAACAACTGAATAACAATTAATTAATACATCCAAATGATTCTGTTTGAGCAATGTCATCCTATTCAAACTTGATCACACAGATATCATGTGTAATCAGCACTAGGATTTGTTGCCTCGGCTGCATGAGATAAATATAATTAGCCTTTACACAGCTAAATAGAAACCTAAGATATGTCATCAGAGCATGAAACTTGGTAGTCAAATATATTGCCACTGACAACCACAAGGTTATCATGGCAGATAGGCAATACGATGTTAGAGAAAAACCTTTTGATATTAAGTTGCATTTTAGACATTGGATTGCAAAATAGTAAAATATATTGCCAGTAACAACCACAAGGTTATCATGGCAGATAGGCAACAGAATGTTAGAAAAACCTTTCGATGTTAAGTTGCATTTTAAACATTGGATTGCAAAATGAGATTCCAATTGTAGATCCAAAACACCAAACCTTTCACATTAATATGGTTTTTGAATCAACAAAAAGCACATATAGTTATATCTCTACTTTTAACATGCTTGCAGAAAAAGCAACAGTT